>JTDE01001113.1:73206-102744 GCA_014338405.1 Paragonimus skrjabini miyazakii
TACATGAGTGACGGCACACGTTGACCAAATCGTTCCCGACAGGCTGGCTCATCACACAACAATTTCGAACAATTAATCATAATTAATGTCGGCTCGTTTTTACCGCGCAAGTGACTGTAGTTGTCCGTGTACATCGCCCAGTATCGTACGGTTGTATCGAGCCGAACATGAGACGATTGTGCGTGCAGTCGCGTGCATGGACTGAGTGATTCCTACGTTTGATGTAGACATAGATTACCTCTCTCGGTGTTCAGCCATCTCATGTCCGTGTATAACACCACACACTGTAACGAACACTGCGTATGCACGCAGTACGTAGCCGCCTGAACTTCAGGATTGACATGACAAGCTTCTAAGTTCTTTAAAAAGTTTCACTTTTAATTACTTAAGTTGAACGGGTTTAAGTTCAACATAATCTATAAAATCCCCAGAAGGACCACTAACTTAAGGAAACTACTTTCATCGAGTTATTTCAGCATCCATAGGAATTTAGGACACGGAAGAAACCAACTTCACATACCGACACGGATTACAGTTTTAGCTCAGACTTGTTCTATTCTCCCACATAAATACCACGACATTTATCACTACAAGTTTAACTATTGATGTCTAAAATTTGCTCGAGACAAAGCAGCTGACCTGGTCATCCTACGGGTAACCCGTGTTGCCCCAACAGTTTATACGGACAAACACCATTTCCGCCACTCTGTTTCTTTTCATGCCGCAACTCAGGGATGGATTACGGAAATCACTTGAACTCAATCCTACGAAACTGAGTGTTGGTGCGCTATGTTTACACATCATTTTAATTACCTAGTCAGACTCATCGGCGACAGTACATCAACGGCTCACACCGATGCTCAACTGCCACGCAACCGTGAAAACGGGAAGGAGAAGCAGGCGTTAGTTTAAAGATAAAAAATAAGAACTAACGTTTGATTCACAATGACCATATACACAAACTCAAACATCCAACACCTAGATGACTGCATCATACAAACAAACAAAGGGGCTACAAGACAGGATAATGCGACATCCGTTAAGTATCTTCCTTGAGGCTTTTCACCGCCATACCGCACGTACTTCACTGGTAACTCCATGGAAGAAGGCAGTGTTAGTACCATTGAACATAACATTTCGAGACACTGGCCGGGTATGTCACAAGGGCTATAACATGGGGGCTGAACCTTACATACGTTAGTTAACCTAGTGGTAACTGTTTTCACTTCTCCAAACCTGACGTGAAATGTGGGGATTAATTGCCAATACTATTGTACTGAATTCTGGGAAGGATACGCAGTGATGAATGACCGAATCTTATGATTGTGAGTGAAAAAGAGAGACTGCTGAATTATCGCTTGCTAGCCAAACTGTAAAGCGACAGTATTGATGTGACTGAGCTAACACCCTGCTGCTACCTGTTGTTGTTAACTGCCAGCTTGATCAACGATCTTATACGTATAAGATCGTTGACCAAGCTGGCAGTTTTAACTTCGCAAAGCGGTAGTGTCAAGCGCATCACTGATAGTTTCATTGACAGATGCATGTTTTAGGTCAGTCGTACGGATTAATTTGAAGAGTCTTCTGATAGTCCCTGAGACAAAGGTTACTCAATTGGACACGCTACACCTGAGAATCTTACGGATATCATTCATCAACGTTGTGCGGACCGCCACAAGGTATGTCCCGTCTGGCGTTCACCAACTCTACAGTTTTCAGATATTCAGTGGTTGTTATGTTGATTATCTATTGCGCTGCATACCACAGTACTTACTCGCTGAATCGCTTTCGAAGTTTCGATCCAGTATCCGTTGGAGTTAGGGAATTTTGGAATGTTAAACTTATCTTCTAAGCTAAGTTGGCGTGTGTACTTTACCGCAGACCTAGCAAATTTCGTTGAGATGGTTGTTTTATAATGGCACCGTCCAGATGACCGAAACTGGACGTTCACATCACCAGCTGAAATGATTATAGCACGTCAAGAACGTATTCGTCCAACAGTGCGCGTTAAAACGAGGCATACGCCGGCAACGCTAAATAAGCCAACAACGGCTGATCAATACGACGGAGTGTACTATGCTAGGGTTTAGGCAACCGGTTCAGTGACGGTTCAGTCATAAAAAACAGCATCACTGGTTACCGTGCCCGCGGTTCACGATTAAAGCACTGCTTATTGCAGCAAATCAAGTAATACGTGTGACGATTGCTAGATCATATGATTACCCTGAGTAGATCAGTGATTTGAACCGATGAGCGAGGGAGACACTGCTCGTGTGTGCACACTTAACCAAAGAGAGACTGGGTACGACTAACTTACCAGTTTATGGGAACCTAACGTTATGTTGAATGAGCGCAAAACGTTTGAACCTCAAGCAACCCCGTTGTATCTCACAGAAGTCTGGTGAATATGAGTTAAGAACATCCGAAGTATTACAGCTCCAGCTACTTGTTTACAATGACTCAAATCAACTTTACCAATTTTGTACTTGGAACCTCGTTAAGCTAAGCCACGTCTAGGGACGAGGTTGTAGTTCATTTAAACTGAGAATCCCATACCATTGAGTACTGCTGTATAACAGGTAGCCTCGTTTGTGAGTAGTATAGTGCGTACATTTAGGAACTAAAGGGCAAGCCTCAACGCCAGGAAGACGACGGGCGAGAACCGACTGTCGGAATAGTAAGTACACAATATGCAGGACGTATCACCAGGGCGAATGATAACGTACTGCTATCCAATGGTGTGACAGGGAGAAAGTAATCTGAACTGAAGGAGAAAATGAATGTTACGTTACTTGGATTACGCGTTGTTCTAAATCCATTATCAGGTGCACTATATGGTTATAAGTACTGTATTTCATAAAGTGATGCATTTTCACCAACGTCGAAACGTCCTACTAACTACCTTAAACATTCATATGTTTAAGTCACAAAGACTAGGGAAGTCAGAGTGCCCACAGCACATTCTTGTGAGAGGTGCCCAAGTACGGATCCTAGGGGTTCTGTCAATCACCTAGCTAAACCGCGGATTGAGGAGTTAATTATATCACAAATTGGGCATGTTGGTAGCATAGCCAGTAGTGGTGACATCGTCGGTCTTATTCACCCATGTTGTTGTAACTAGTTGTCATTGTTTAGTACACCAGCCTTCCATGTTTCACCTTCAATTTCTCTTGATTGTTGGGTCACGCAAATTTTGAATATTAAGGGCAAACCGTTCAACAATAACAGGGTTTTATCTCTTGTGCACTAAACTGTTTTTAATCACCCACCATTTGTGTCAGTAATTTCTTTCTTGGCTTACCATCACTTTTATATTCTGTTATAAACTGAACGTCACCCACAATTGATCATAACAGTCACATTCTCATAGAATTTCCAGCCAGCCCCTTTCGAAAAGAGGCACTAGACTTCTTTAGTCTCAAGACGGTTTGATATTCCTCATCCTGTTGTGTTCTGTAACAACTCGAAGAGGCTGTCAATCACATTGCCTTGATTACTAGACAGCTTACGATCTCGGTTTTCCATTCCCAACCGTGCTGATCCATAAGCGGCGCTGACGTGGTGACTAACTTAGCTCGTCGTGTTTGACCGCTGGACATCCAGTATGCTTCAGGTGTAAGATTAACATCTAACGGTCATACATAGGTTCACAGTGCAATGCACGAACATTAAACAAGGCACTTGAAAAGCATATCTTGGCGAACACAGCGTCGTGATTGTCGACTACATGCGAGTAAAACAGTGAACGATGTCAATACCAGCTGCTGATCACATTCCAGTAGGATATCAATTTTCCGTCGGCAGTATATGACAAAACAAAGAAAATCAGAAGTCCGATTCGAAAACCTGTCGGATGAAACAAAACGACGTCCCACAGCATCCAGCCACTCGTAAACACATTGTTCATTCAAGGAGTGTATAGACAATTGAGACTTACGACTAATATGCAAAAAAGAGCCGGACTGTCAAACTGGGATCAGCACATTCCACTTTCGGTTCTCTCTGTGATAACATACTCTAGCCAGCTGAGCTCTCGTGAGTCGGGCTATTTTTGACAACCTGATCGACCTGACAGGCTGTACTAGACGATGCGAGCATTTTGCAGATAGTGCTACTGCTGCAGCATCCGTTGGTTTATGAATGAATTGGAATCTGAAGACAGTTTACTATCACTTGTGATAACTAATCCACTGCCAAATGATACAGCAAACATTGTCAGATGTACGGAATCAACGAAATAACCCGAGAAGCGCTGCTAGTTTAAATCAAAACTCCTAAATTTTAACATTTACCTGTCAAATGATGGATAAATTTTACAATATTAACTATGTAATCTGGAAAAATAAAAAAGAACATAAAAAACGCCATGGATGAAAACGACGCTTGATCAGAAATCTAGCATTCTCCTTTTCCTAGGTGACACTGAACGTATACAAGAACTGTGTATCGGCCGTGACTGATCAGCTAGGTCTATGTAAATGCGGCTCTGGAAGCGGCATTGTCGAAGTAAGTGAGAGTGTAAACAACGATAATGAGGGGACACCGGATGGATAAAAACATCAGTTGCCCAGCGCCCCTTCGGTCGATGAGCCAAATGATACGGGCCACCCAGGACCATAAGCACAATCAACAATGGGTTATCAGAAAAGGGCAGCATGCAAATACAAAGCCGGCAGTTCAATGTATCTCGACGGTGCACACATGTGAATTGAATATTTATGAACAGACAAACAGAAAGGCTGGCAATCATCATCGACCGGCTTAGTCGTCGACTATGGGAAAAAGCAGGGGTGGATGACAGTGGGACAGCCAGATAAGGACAGCAGAGGAAACAGACATAAGACCTGACAGAAAGCTACAGCGATTAAGAGGTTGGATGGTAAAATAAGCGGTGGACACTCATATGCTGACATCTCTGGTCCTCAGGTCGACGCGTAGAGGAACAAAGTACATTTTCTAGGTTGGGAAGATCATCGATGGATCTTTGATAAACCTTATTTAGGTTGAAAGGGGAATTACACCAGTAGAAGAAAATGCGCAACAAAGATTAAAAAGGTCACCAGTGAGAATTTCCAGCCAAGCATGTGAAACCGTACCACGGTGAAACCGGTCGACCTTCAGTTTAACGTTTAATTCCACGGATCTTCACAATTCCTTGCCTAAACCTGTTGAAACCCACTTCAAAAGTAGAAGGTCCAACTTCACCTTCGCCAGGCGCCTAATTCGTACTGTTACACTGTAGCAAGAACCGGTTTCCGAAAAATCCCCCTTGTGCTTCCAGCCACCATCCAGCATCAAAGAACACAAATGGACAAAAGCATTTCTTTATAAATCTCACTTAGCTGTGTAAGGTCTCCTTCTGGTAAACATTTTTCTCACATCCTTTCAGCACATCATTAGTCATTTTCATCGCGACTGTTCTTACTAAACTATCCACGTCCTCTTGGATACATACTAATGCAACTAGAGGAAATCTTTTAGGAAATCACCAGTGCCAGATCTCCAATTTCTAGATTATGTGACCAAGACAACTGTTTTTAATGCTATCGAAGGGTAGATAAATACTGAGTTCGGAATGAAGGTTTCACTCCTTGGGCATCAAGGTCACTGCGAGGTAAGCAATCTTAAGTTGTGCAACCGTCAGTGTACCAGCTATCAAATCAATTACGGGTGTCAACTTTTTCTGGGCTCCCGTGAGTAGAATAAACCGCGACCCAACAACAACTTGAGGAAATCAGCATATTAAAAACAATGACTTCCTCATTATCAAGTGTACTGTGAAATTTACTTGGGTGGAAACGAGCAGTAGCTATAGATTTCTAGGGTCGTCCACTAGGACATCGATAAACTATCACCGTTGAGGTGGTTTCAGTAAAAACGTTGGACCTGCTAATCACCCAGAGACCTGATGAGGTTTAGAAGTACTCCGAGAAGTAAGAGCCGCAGGGTCTTTCTCCGACCCTACGACTTCACTATAGTAGAGACGAAAGCTGATTGAATACGGCCAATCGATTCACAACAATGACATCAAACCCGTCCGAGACGTTGTTCCTGCACTGCAAGAAGTTCATGGAATATACCCACATATAAATTTCATCAATCTTTTTCGCCATAAACTTTTCACAGGCTCAGGTACACGGACGCTGAGTACTGTAGTTGCCAGCTCCAGCCACGTAATGGTGGCGGTCTTTAACAGTGTCGCCTGAGCCTTCTGTGAAAATCATTGTGCAGCGAGGCAAGGATCACTTTAACAGTCCATAGATGTATGTGGGTCCAGATGCTACCAGAACACCCAGACCTACACAGGAGAACACAAAAAGTTCCCAATCAAGGTCACTGGACCAAAACTCTGTACCACACGGTAGCAGATGGGTGACAGCGGACAAGAGCAAACGCCGTTTTTTCTTAAATGAGATCAACCTTACCCCAATCTCCAAGATGGAGAACCAGGAAACTATACTTTATTCAGTACCTACCTGTCGGCCTTCCAGACACAGACGACTGTCGGTTTGCTTAACACACCTCCCAGTTTCTCACAACAGACCAACGAAATACTCAAGCCGCCACACCGCTTCAAGATCCGGTCTCTTCGTGGCGGTTATTAACCTAGTGTGACCCCTAATCCCCATCGTCAGGGCACTGGTAATCTTTAAACAAAGGGCAATGTGCAGCTGAGGATACTCCTACGAACCAACCTGTTACTTCATCGGTAGCAATGCAACACCCAGGATAATTGTGTTTACTGGCCAAGGCAACAACATAAAAACCCCAGGAAACAGTGTACAACGATGTTCGAAGAGGGGAATGTACTAAAAACGATCATAATGAGCGGCTGTAAGCATAATAAAATATGTTCCCTACCGATGTATTGGCTACTGCGGACGCATGGGCTAGTTTGTTTTGTGACCTGTACACAGTTCGTCCCCTTGGCTGACACCGAAGCACGGGACGTTTTTTTCGGTATTGTCGGATCTCATCGTCATTACGTATGTTGGAGAACCGAACATACCACCAATGAACAAATGACAGAATAGTAGGCCAACAGCACGGTTGTCTACACACTTATCAGTCAGACCACATGGTCGCAGTTGTTGGGGTTACAAAAAGCCATGGGAATCACCCTCCCTAGCTGACGCAACTTCATGTCTCAGACTGAAAATCGATCAGACGTTAATGATAGCAAAACAACAACACGCGGCTGGTTGATTTCATTCTACGAGGAATGCTACTTGCTTCGTGTGCGTCTAAACAACTGTGCCCTTACGGCGTGTGGGGTAATATGATTCACTGTTCACAGTGCGACGGTAACCCTCCTTGATGCACGCCAGACTGGGTTGGTTCGTATGAATAGTGTTGATTGCACGATTGCTCCGTAGCCTGTTCACGTTTGCATGCTATTGACGTTGTGTAGTTGTTCAATCATACGACAGCATTCCTACTCTCCAGCACAACTGCACCTGTTACAACGCACTTCAATTGTCTGACCCTACGCAGTGGTTATATTCGGGAGACCACAAGCTGTCCAGCCAAGGAGACCAATTCGCACAGAAGGCCACTGCTGTATACGCGTCATGGCCGCCTGTGTGTCCTACACTCGGACCGAGACACAAGCTGCATTCTGAATGGTCACGCCCTCATTCAATCACGCGCTTAAGAATGACGCCACCGCCCCCAAATGCCAGAGTATGGTATGTGTCCCACTCTAGTAACGTGCTCTGTGTACTGATGTTGCCTGTATGGGTTAGATGTTGATTGCGTCCGAATACGACAACGGCCACTTCTCGTCGGTCTTATCAGTGGCTTCCGGAGGGAGGACCTAATTTACACACACGCATACACGTATACATTGCAATTCGTCGGATGCCGCCAGCTGTGTAAATACTAGTTTCTAGATTACTGATGAATAGTAGGGGATTTTGGTTTTCATATAGATTGAACATCACCCACAATTGATCGCAGCTATTGCATTCCCATAGACTTTCCAGTCGATCCCTTTCGAAAAAAAGCACTAGACTCGAGTTTCGCTTTCATTAGAGCTGGTCAGTAATGCATATCATCACCAATGCCGGGACTTGAACTACGGACACGCGGTTCATTAGGCAACCGTGTTTACCACTGCGCCACTGACCTCACATTAGACACGACCGAATTATCATACATGAAAACTCAACCACTTTCGTTTGTGAGTAATGATCAGGTTGCCCGATTGCCTCGAGAGGAGACACAGTTACTGACCATTACTCACAGGCGAAAGTAATTGTGTTCACATATGATAATCCGGTCGTGCCTAATGTGGGGTAAATGGCGCAGTGGTAAACACGGTTGTCTCATGAACAGCGTCGCTAGGATTCTAGCCCCGGCAGTGGCAAGGATATACACTACTGATGAGCTCTACTGAGAGCGAAACTCGAGTCTAGTGTTTCTTTTCAAAAGGGGCCGATTGGAAAGACTTTAGTTTCTAGATGTCAGATGAGTTATAATGAGTTAAAACACACCGAGCAGTCATTTGTGATGCAGTCCGTAACGGTTAGTTAATAGGCTAATAAAAACCCGACATTGTTTACCAACACATTACCATGGTCGTTTAATGTATTCATCAGTTTCAGTAGCTGCATCTTGTGATACCTGGAATCTATAAATTAGATTGGTGTATTGCCAGGAATACCTACACATTCGGGTTCACCCATAACACGCAAAGTTCCGTTTGCACTTGAAACTGCAGTCTCGTATGGATGTATGAGTGTTGAGTGACTTATTACTAATGAATAATATAGTAAACGATCTGGCCGCTTTGTCTGAGAGGAGGCTGTGACCAAATCACGCTGGGCCAGCTAGCACACTTCGACCAACATATATATATTGATTTCAGTAATAACCTTCTTACAAGCCGTTTAGTCACATATACAATCTCAACAGGATGACATAAACTGTGTCGACCGTTTTAACAGTAAATACAAATAAAATGTTGAACAAGTCCAAGCCCCAGTCAAACCTCAAACTTCATTGGCTTACAAGTAAACAAGACAGAGAGACGATTAGACTTCCGCACCCACAAAAAGGCTTCATAAATGAATATGAATGATAGCGTGAGCATCTTGTGACACGACTGATCTCTAAACAAACGTCGAAATCAAAGGAGGCAAAGTGTACTAATTCGTAGACCTCACTAAAGACAAAGCAACTAATCCATTCTCTTTGCAACAGGAAACATCCCTGTGGCCTCGTCAGCGGTTGGTTTAAGTTTAGGGGCGAAAATAGGGCATTAGTCGTTGACAGTGGGGCTTAACTACAACATAATCACTAAAAGATGGCACCCAGTTTAGGTATAAAACAGGAAAACAAGGGAAAAACGTTGTCTAAATCCAGACAAATGTGACACTTCTACACCTTGCAAATGAGAGCTAAAAAGTGTCTACAACACAATCGCCATTGTCACCAGCTGTTTTCTTTTTTTTCCTCACACATAACTCAACTAATCAACAGCAACTGTCAGATCGCAAAATTCGATTGACCGGTTTCTCTTTAAATGTCGCCAGTCGAGGATTATGAGTTACGAAACTCGCATGCTTGGGGACGAATATGGTTTACAGTGGATAGAGTGCTGGTAAGTGTTCCCAATTCCCCTCCTCCAAAACACCACTTGAGATGACCGGTTCTCCTAATGAATTAAGCAAAGTGATGAGAAGACACGAATCAAGTGGTGTACCCTGTAAATTGTCGCAAACACTGACAACATATGAACACGCAGCTAATTCTATACACCTCAACAGTGATCCACAAGGCGAAAGTTACGAAGAAAGAAATTAGATAGATGATCTGGACGGGATGCACGAGGACTACTAATGGGAAATTGGCTGAAACGATAACCGTAACGTATAATTACCAGGGCATCCGCGAACAAAACAGTGAGCCTTTGGAGGATCTGAAAAACTTTTAAAAAAGGTTCCAAATGCTATCATTTTGTATGCAGTTTAGTTAATATGTTTAATGGTGAGTAAAGTTGCGAGTCGCCCATTACCAATTATAGAAAAACCAAACCTTTCGATGTGCCTCCAGCCACCTGTCTGTACGGGCGGGAAGTTGTCGAGTTATCTTCACTATGTAGCTTGTACCATGGCTATATGAACACTTGTATAAACGGTGGGTGGTTAAGGACGTAGAGTGCTTATCCGTAGTAGTGTAGCTGTGACGAGCAGTAGGCACAAACTTGTGGTGTTGTGTTCTCGATATTGCATATTTGAGGCATTTCTTGGTTGCCGTTGCTCGGGAGTCAGATAGCTAAAATTAGTTACAGGTTCATACGTGGCCAGAATGTAAGAAATGTTTAAAAGAAGTTCGGGGATTCAGATTATTTCAAATTTAACGCCATCCACGCTAGATCGCAACCTTCGCTTTCAGGATCAACACATGATCTACGCCCTCTTATTGCTGCATTCAGTAAAACCACTTATCCATTACGAACACATACTGTGTCAGCGTGGAAAACTTAAAATAAGAGTAGATTCGCCGACGTCCACAGTGCATCACATGACAGTATTAATTAATACACCCGTAAGGATTGAACATACCGTAAATGAACGGAAATCCACGGCAACCCACCTGTACAGAGAAAAAATCCCGTCTGGATAGAGCCAGGCATGGCCAGTAGTGTCCGCGTGTAATTTGCTTGAATGAACTCTTCGTCTTGTTGCATCGCCAGAAAAAACACGCCAAACCCGCTAATGGTCCCGTCAATAAGCAACTGGGCCACGAACGAGGATATCATGATCACCCAGGCCCAACCGGCATCCCGCTGTACCAAGGAGAGAGAAAAAAGACATGATTCACTAGCCTTGTTTATTGATAACCTGTAGAGGGCGTGTGAAAAATGCCGACCAGAACTTTTGCACACCCAAGTCTGAACAATGAATACCCCAACTCACAAAGTTATTAGTCGTTTAAGGCCAAGTGAACAAAGTCACAAAAATGCCTCGTGAAGCTAAATAGTCCGTCAGTAAAAGCAATGAAAAACACGCGGGTAAATCAGAAAACAATTACTGTAAAGCAGTTTGGAGTGGATTTTGCAAGCTGGACATACACCATGTGCATAAGGGCCAGCTTCGCAGATGCACCACTCTAATGATCAGCACCCAAATCCAGTTTTTATCCCGTCAGGGCCTAGTAAGCGCGTATATTAATTTCTGAGTTGCTGTTCAAATTCCCAACCCAGTACATCTGTGATGGATTTTATGTTTACATCATGCACAACAGTGTCGAATGTTTGCTGATTCCAACGTTTCAATCATCTCAGGTGGATTTCCACATCAGTGTTGTTGTTCTCAATCTATTTATTAAAACAATATGCTAAGCATGACCCCCAAACTGTTTAACTTCATTCGAACTATATTTAGCGAGGATGTCTTGTGACCGATTAATCTGCCAATTCTGTTTTCCATTTGGGAGTGTTCCAATACCCATTTTTTATATCTTAATATCACTTACTAAGTGACTCAATTTAAGATTAAGACGATCAAGGTGGTTCTCTGGAATATCTCTAGTCCACATCCACTGGTCGGGAGATTTCCGACGCTGGAAAATCGAAGCGGATTGTAAAGTAGTTTCTAGTTGAGCGGAGTATGATATTGCAACATATGGCGTAATGAAAACAATAATACCGATATACATACATAGTTGAATTTGTTTTTCAAGTGGAAACATTATAATTCAAAGCAGTATACGTTAAATCATAGCACGGTAGCATGTGTAGATCTGAACATGATAGTCTCCTTTGGTCGTCGTAGCCCAAGCATGGACACCCGTTGTTGATGGAAGCTGTTGCGATTACCCCAAGTGGAACCTCTTCCTTATTTCAGTCCCCTCTACAGCTTGCTAAGTATAGCTCATAATTTTTGTAGAAGGGCTCTTGCACACGGGAACAACGTGGAACTCCGCACCATCAAGTACTTTTAAATTATGTGCACCTAACGTATCAGTGGAAAAAGCGCCTTCCGTAAGTAACCAGGGGGTTTTCATATACGCTTTTCCGAGTAATTTACCACGCATACGAGGCCGAAATATTGGTCGACGTTATGATGCAACAGTTTTTCTCCCTCTCTCTCTCCCCAGTGACTGACCTTCTAACGAACCTCACAAAGTATTTACTTCTACCGCTTCCCTGAATCAACGATTCGTAGACGGCTGAACCAGAGGAAGGTTACCGTGCAAAAACGACGTATGGTCAGTTTTTTAACCGGACCTCACTTTGTTTACCCTCAGCAGTGACCCAACTTTTCTATCCGCGATAATCCACCACCTTTAGGGAAGAGAAGAGTGAATAAGCGTTAAATAATTTTTACTTGAGAAAGAGTGATTATCTGCTCTTACGATAGTGTTACAACGAGACATGAATTTTCGGCTCGCTGAGAACAGTAGAATATCCGTTCACAATTGTGGCAACTCTCATTGTGACAACAGGTGATAACACAGTTTTCTATTTACCTCCCGAGACGATTAACTGTAATATAACAATTTACCACTCCATATTATAGTAGAACCAAGAAACAGTGTCACAAGATAATTTGCAGTAACTGTTCACGATAGATTTCACCACACTAAGTCCACTGTATGTTGGAAGAATGTTCATGCACCTATATCCATACCATTTCTAGTTCTTCCGCCTAATCTTCTTTTAACAATTTTCAAATTTCTTAGTGGCGTTTTCTTCTAGGATATTCCACGTCACCATTGAGGTGAACGGCAGCCCGAGCCACAGTACCTTTTGGTCAGGCTCATGGCTGTTATGATGATGATGATGATGCTTACTTAACGAATACTATCAGCTCTGAGTTGAGAGTTTTGAAATATGGCTCGATCAGCACATACCTGAAAGATAACCGGCAGTACATTTTTCATAACAGTTACACTAGCTCAGTCTTACCGTTTATCAACTGCGCATGCCTGATCGAAGGTTTTTTTCAGTTTGTTTAAGACTTCTTTGCTGGAATGACTGGAGTTAGCAGTTTCATTGAATTTATTTGATTTCATTCATTTTTTTTCTCTATACCGATAAACCGTCCAAAAGAATTTTTCAACGACCAACACAGAGACAGAAAAGCACAAATAAAAATCTTTCTCCCTCCTGTAACAACCTATGAACTTATGAACGGAATCTGATAAAGCATACTACGAATTATTGTCTCCTTATTGTAAGGTTTTGGCTCGTATGTGTGTGTGCGACACATTTAGTCACTATTCAGAGATACGCGTTAACCAGACGCAATATTTAAGACAAAAACAGGATATTTATTGCACGAAATTTACAAATGGTTTCCAAATAACTGTTAACGGTATCGATAAGCGTACATTGGTGAGCTCTTCTGGGTTTTACGTGAACCATCATCATCAACAGCCACGAATCTGACCAAAAGGTCATGCGGCTGGAGCCGCCGCTCACCTCAACAGTGACATGGAATGTCCTAGAAATACAAAACGCTACTAAAGGGTTAGAAATTAATAAATGGAGACTTAGTGGAAGACCTCAAAATGGTTTGAATGCAAGTACGCCATTGACTGCGACATACTGCCATCACAGATGGCGTTTCTAATAAGGGATTTAAGTGGTCACGAAAATCCCAGCCAGGCAGGCGATGCTTGCTCACTTTACTCAGTGCAACAGTCAGGGCTTTCATACTTCATGACCACACTGTTGCTTGACCACCACGTGGTTTCAGCCAACCCTTGGTAATCTTAATATATAGTGTCTGATACGGTAAATGGTCAGCTGGCATACGGAATACATGACCCAACCATCGGAGGCTGTGTAACGTGGATACAACAATACAGTGTCGTTGAAATGAAACCCAGTCCTTGAGCATATGTGGGGTAACAAATAGCAACAGAAATCTGCTGGCAAAAATAATCGCACCCTGTTCTCCATTCACTGTAGCTACTTTATTCACACGCCGTTTGAATTGCGTCTCACACTATCACCTTCAGTGATTTTCAAACGAAAACACACTGCTCAGGCGTACACCTCGTTTCGACATCAACAGACCATAAGTCTTTACTCACTCTAAGAGACTAAAGACGTCACTATGCCTGATGAAACTAAGCCCATCAGTCTTCCAATAATTCATGCAGAAACAGTTTTATAACGTTCTTTGTATGGTTCTAGTGGAGAGGGCCGGCGCAGGCACTGGCCTTAGTTACGAAAACCTGCTGCCTTCAGGGCCAATCGAAAAACTCTGTAGTCGTCGCCCTTCGACCGAAGTGAAGATCGCCCTCTTTTATCGACGCCTATTTATGAACATGAGTCTCCAAGAAGGGACCGACAGAACACGTTGTATCCTGCGGTCACTTGGCGATCTCTCACACGCATCGGAAAACATTTGGATAAAAGTTAAAACAGTGTCCTTTATAAACTCGCCAGAAGCCACATCTTGTGGCAGGATGATATTAAAAATATCTCACTGTTTCCTTTAAAACTCACGATAATTGCTGGTCGATCCCTGAATACCAATCCATCCGTATGGCACCCACATCCCAGCGTATTAGATACCAGGCTTGCGTTCTTCTGTCGTATGACAGCTCTTTGAACGCACAGTTGATTCAAGCATTGTGCTCGTATGGGGGATGGAAGTAATGCAAACTCTTGGTCAACTTGTACCTCTGTTGTGACAATGTTTGCAACGTTTTCATTGACTCACTAGGAACAAAAGGGTGTCAACTGACTTTACGGTAAACCAATGCGGTAGTAAACTTATACACATAGTATTCAGTAGTCTCACAATTTGTTTCTGGGTCAAGTTGGTTTCTTGACTAATTTCCTGTGTCGTGTCACAATATATACATATTTGTAGTACAATCAAAGATGACACAACTGAGTTAAACATAGTTTCCTTAGTCGCAACTGACTAACGAGTGGAGGCACACCGGTAGCTCTTCATCCTTAGCAGTTAGTACTCATGAAGACCTCACAACAGAACAGTCCATTCATTAATTCACAGTAGCCGCCTCCCTCTTCCCAGGGACGAGTACGTTTGTGCATCGAGCATTGAACTCATTACGACAGAAAGCGCATCGACACTATTCTAACATGCTGTTATTTGTCTGTCTGAATAAAATGAAATGCCTCCCACAGGCCTGATCGTCCGTCCTCCACACACAGAATCGCCCATCAAGAAGTCGTGAGGCGAATCTCGATTGGTATGCACAAATGAGTAACGCAACATCGCATCACATACAACATCTAATCACTAATTCCGTCCTTATTTTTCTTATACTGCTCTGTCAGAAGACGTACACGTATGGGACATCTAGATCGAACTCCCGTGCCATGTATTGTTGTCGCATTGTGCGTACGCACGCCGAAAAGCCATTTAGTATGATCGAAGGTAGATGTCTTCGAAAAACAATTGCCCACTCTGCTAGAGGCTACGTTGCACCGACCACTTATAAGGGAACGGTTGAAACTGTCCTACCACACAAGGTGTGTCACCCACCAACAAATAGTTAGTGTCAATACAGCCAACATTTTAACTAACACCTATCGCGCCATATACCAACGGTCTGCCAAAGTTGGTTGCGTTTTCTCATCCCCCCTATACCACTTGACACAGTTAAACCTGTACCAAAAAGTATATATGCAATGACCTTGCTGGGCATTAACCGTATAGGCGTCGAAAAGCCCGACTGCGTGTGAGATGAGTCATTTTGTGTGTAGCCAACTGGCCGACTAGTTGAACGCTAAAGGTAAATTCGGCAGTGTTCGTCTGCATACCTCATCAGTGTTCCCTGGATAATGTTTAAATTGGAGACGGATGCTTGCCCCATGTATACGACTTCCATAAGTTGCTCGGCGCGTTGTGAAAATTGGCCAAAGCAAAGAACGGTAAAATTCACTGGACTTATTGAAAACGAATTACAAGAAATTCGTCAGACAGACACCAAGTAATTCATTACGATTGAAATGAACTAACGGATAAGATACAGAATGTGCAGCTTAGGACAAACTTAATTATGAGTGTTTTATTTAGTCTAGTAGCTAGAGATAGGGGACTCAGTTTCCAAAATTCCACTGTGTACCTGGACAGATGTCATTTTTGAACAGGAAACAATATTTGTTCAAAAGATGAAGTCTTTATTCCACCCTCAGTATGAGTCTCAACAAAAATAGTTTTAAAAGGAATCGACTTCATGCCCGCACAAACAACATTGATCAACAATGAACCTGATGGGATGCTTCCGATAAAAAGAAATGTGTGTAGCCAAACACTATACAACTTTTATCCAAATGCAACATTTCACAAAGCCATCTCTGTTATTGATTTACTTGGGTAAATATTTGGAATCTGAGTTCCGAAGTGTGCCAAGTGTAGACCAAGATCTCTCCGTACCTGAGTACACAAATTTCATACCGTTAATTTAGGTTCCGTTTCAATTTTTAAAATAGTACGGAGGAAGTCAAATTAAAGCAATGCAAACAACTTTTATAAGAACAACATTCTGGCGTTTGTCTGGTTTTCTGTTATAGACAACTTAGTTCTGACAAGTTCTTGATGTGATTCAGCTTTATCTTTTTCTTAATGCAACCGGCATGAAGTGTTCCCTGCGAATGTGCACGGTTGGCAAGCCACTAAAAAAAAAACATTTTTTCACAACTTTATCACCTCGTTGCAAGTGTTCTTTAGCAAGTAATCCTTCACATTTGTGCGGCATCTCGGTTTACTCCGCATGCAGATGGAAGTTTATGTCAACGGGTGTTCATGAATCTTTATTGGGACTGCCTCAGTAGTAACTACGCCCCCTGCCAGTAATATCCTCGATTATAGCGTCGGCTCTTGGCTAGGTGTGGGCAGTCTGACAATGCCCAGTTCTCATATAGCCCAGTATGGCGCTTACCACCAGACATTTGGGAATACGGAGGCTTGAAAATTAATAATAGACAATCATTCCGCACACATTCGTTCTACACACAAGTATTATCATGACCCCTTACCAACCTATTTGTGTATTAGTAGTGAATAATGCTTGTTAGATGTATACTGAGTAATTATCAGTAGCTGACGGACGTACTTAATATACACTCGAGCCCGCCGTTCGTTCCGCAAAATGTTTCAAGCAAGATTAACTGACTGGAGCGAAGTAAAAGGACAAATACCCCACTACAGGATCATACGTAACAACAAGTGTTTGTCCCCGCATCATCCATGCGCATAGCCAGACAAACCTAAGTGAGTTTAATGCAAAACTGTTTAGAGCAAATAACGGTTTATATATCAGCATGCTTTCAAGAGAAATACAACTTACTCGGGAAATTTTCTGTCTTGTCCTTGAATGCATGTTCTCACACATTTTGCAATTGGTTTGCAAACAGCTGCTAAATATGATTCAAGCATAGATGCAGTGCGCCTACAGTCGTTTCCACTGTACAACTGTGGATGTGTCTAATCGACTCTTAGACCTTGACGCTAGCAGTCGATTGGCCTAAGTGATTGGCGAAATCCACGGCTCGTTAAGGTCGCGCCATATGACTGGCCAATTCAGGCGATCAATAAGTTGCATGCGTCCAACGGGAAATTAACAGTTGGCGACAGATTTGTCTAACCTAAGTAAGCAGGATGATTTCGTGAGTTTTGGTCCAGTCATCCAAAAAGAACTTATTTCCTATATAAATAAAAATATTCGTTAGCTTAGTATTTCCGAACCGTAAGCCGAACGGATATCAGAAAACATTGTGCTTATACTCATTACTAATTAATTTCTTGGTTAAACCACAACGAGTTAAAACCAAAAGAGTCATCGGTTTCGCAACGTGCATTAGTTAGCTCGTACGGTAATCGAAAACAATAGATAATACGTCACCAAATAGTCTACAGTTGCAAACGAACTTACAGACTTTCTGATCTGTCGGTCGACTGTTGTTGCGTATCCATCACTAACTGCATGTTGAAATGAATGCCCGTCTAGTGTTCTTATTAGTGCTTTCATAATATCAATAATAAAACTATAATATGCTTGTAGATCTTGAATCATTACTAATCTGTATATGTTTTAGTTTCACACATGAATTATCTTTACCACCAACTGCATGATACATATTTTGAATACAGTTTTGTATCCCTAAAACAAAAGAGGAATCTAACACGTCGGCTGACTGATAATGCACAGGGTTTGTTCAGCTGACACACTAGACGGTGAGCCCAAACTCATAGAGAACGTACTTTATGATAACGGCTGACCGAAACTATTTATCACCGGAAGCATGATCACAGCGTCACCTAAACCTGAAGTGCAGAACGTACGAAAGAAGTTTGGGTATATAGGAGTGCGTGTAAAGGTGACGAGACCGCAGAATGGCTGACAACCAAACTCGATCAGACAATCGACGGGACCTACGTACAGCTGAACCCGATATCCAGTTCACTACATCCCAAGTTCTCCTGTTTAATAGCAAAAGACAGATTGACAGTTCAGACCTCATCTACGTGTACCTACTTTTCCGCCTGTTCTTGTGGAGCAGGGTATATTGTAGGAAAAAGTTGATAATAAAGCACTACCTTTATTGTCCGACTCGCACCTTCCCACGCCACGCACGCGCTCGTGCGGAATTCCAGTCCACAACGCAGCGGCGGTTTCCACCTAAACGTCATGTGCTCTCCTGTTTGGCTTTGTGCGTATAGTTGACGCTTTCTGTCGTCGATTTTTTGTTTGCCAGTTCTCGTCCGTTGATCAGATTTCGTTGAGTGCTAGCTCGTTAGGTCGCCTGTGGTGTCCGCAATCCACTCGCTGTGGGTTTTGGCCATCTCACTACCACATCGAGATACTCAACCGAGTGTTGGAATAATGTCGCCTCCGACTTGCCCATTCATCACAATATTGTTCGAACGTCCGGGAATACCATCCACGGTGGTTAGGGTAGGGGAAAACATGATCGGTCAACGGTGCTATCCCCCCTTATCTGGTTGGAAGTGAGCACCAGGCGAACACTGATCGAGCCTTCTAAGTGGTTTATCGCGAGCCAGGTAACCCATCAAACCTCTTCCGAGAGAGAACACCCTGCACTGTCGAGGCTGTCGGAATCAAACCACTTGGCCAGGTACTAAGTCATCAAAATCAGTCTGTTCAGGCGCCGCCTTAGCCATGACCACAAATCTACCGGATCGATGACTAACCTGCACGGTCAAACCAATGGACGAGTTTAACGTAATAGAACAATTAAGGTACTGAATGACCAGTGGCCTAGTGCCTCTGTAATAAATCCGACTGATATCTCCATCTAACTCCTTAAACTCCTCATATAGTTGTACCCGTCTGTAGATAAATTATCAAAAACCTATATCCGCCTACGTCGTTATCCTAAATAAGAATGTCACGAGATTTACACGTTAGATTACTCTGGGAATACTCGTGTACACATGACGGTTTAGAAAAAAGACAGGCTGGAAAATTATTTTACTTTCAGTGGGTCAGCAATACGAAGACTGCGATGGACTGATGATGGACACAACACTACTACAGAACAGTTCTGTATTGACGTTATATTTGTTAGTCAGATGTAACTGGTACTGGCGTTGGTTAGCCAACATAAATGCTTTTGCCCAGTTACGAACTATAAAATTCCAAGCTGACCTATTTACTGTCGGAAACTTTCCTGCGTAGCGTTGAAGTGGACCTTGTGCCCGAGTCGTCTAGGTTGCCTGATTGGAGCATACCTGTCGATGGCTTTAGTAACAGCGTCTACAATAAATTGCCAGCGATAACCGAGTATCAGATTCGCCGAGGCACCAAGTCAACATACATGACTAACTTTTTTGATAAAGAATATTCAGTCCACCTTGTAAATGTTTTCAGTCAGGGAAAATACTTCTACTCCACCTGGCACTTCAAATATGGCGGCTTCACGGTGACTGAGACCAAGAGAGGTATTGAGTTGTAGAACATTAACCATGCGTTTTTCGCTAGTTAGAACATAATCTAGCCTTGAGGATTTCTGATATACCCCCCACCACGTAAACCCTGTAGCCTTTTCTGTTGAGTGTATCTTAGAGCCCGAATGCAGATGATGCGATCTTAGCATGAACCTCGCTGTTGCCAAATTTAATCACGAGATAATTATATTAACCCATGAGTGGGGTCCGTGGGGATTCCTCGGCCGTTGATCAACCAAGCAGACGAGGGATGGTAGGCTACACTAACGGTTGGTTGGTTAGGTGGATGGCTGACTAAAATGCATAGTGCGTCATAGAATTTCAAGTGACCTCAAAAGAAATGGGTCATGCACCGTCGATGTCCTGTGATGATTGTCAATATTATGGGCTGTACCACAGCCTTTTGCACAATGGCAATCGCGGTGGTGCATCGTCACATCTGGTATATTAATTTCCCCGCCGTTAACCTCTGTCATACTTTAGCTCTTCGTTAGACGGACAATGAATCATCTACCATTCTGAACTCTGTTTTGTTGAAAAGGATGCGGTATCGGTATAAAAGCATTTGACGAAGGTAAGAACAAAAAATTAACTGGACTGTTTACTACCATTTACACCTTATTTTAGCGAGAGTCGGACAGCTAGCTCGATATGTTTAGCAATATTTGTCTCCACCGATGAGCCTACATCAAGTGGACTGATCGTATGAGCACTACAATCGTTCGGAGGTGCGTATTCTGGAACGCTGGTGATGCGTGATCAATTAGTTGAACAATCAAGTTGCACAACCTGCGATGGTTAGGTCGCGTATTCCGCATTCCAGCTGAGTGGTGACCGTTATGTACATTGTATACCGAGACTATCAACGGTGGTGTAAAACCGCGTTGTGATCAAGTAACAGCGTAGTCACGAAACAGGAATACCCGACTGTTCCACCGAGTAACTTGAGCAGGTGTCGTCTGTCTGTCTGGGTTCCTCCTAATCACTCAAATCGTTGGCGAAAAACGCCATCCCGGATGGAAGTGTACTTTGCCCACTGGCGTACATGCACCCATACCATTCCTAGTTATCTTCCACCTTGTTTTCTTTTATTAATTTTTAACTTTTTAGTGACGTTTTCTTCTTCTGGAATACCCCCACGTTATTGATGAGGTGGGCCGCGGCCCGAGCCACAGTACCTTCTGATCAGGCTCCAGACTGTTGAGATGATGATAAAGAAGAAACAAGAATGACGCTAGCCGCTACACATTGTGAATCTGTCACTCGCGATAGTCCGAGTTAACTTGTAACTAAACGAACAACGGTGCTTTGTTAATAGTTACTTGACAATAATAATAAAAATAGTTATTTGATAGTAATTAGTACTCTGCAGTTATACGCTGATTTAAACAGCCAGTCCTTGTTGGTACAATAGACCAGGTCATCTGTTTATTTACAGTATTCACCGAAACCCATTTGATTCCTAATTTTGGAAGATTTTTGCTAACACTATGATTTTTATCAGCCATACGGCTTACTTATAGGCAGTTATTTCATTTTGGCATCAGAACTTAGATCACATAACTCTTTGGTCATTCCTAATCTCAGATATTACTAGTGACTTGGTTCGTCGTCGTTGCTAGATAAGTAGTCGTGAACGGATCATTCTATGGTTTATGCACATATACATATGCGGCTTAGTTTTCTGCTTCCGATTGCAGAAAATGTACAAACGAATACATATGTGGACTATCTGAGGACCAACCGAGCTAACACATTGCAGACTGCCAACTACGGACAGATAACATTGAACTTGGCTTGCGTGTCCTATTCGATCGAACTCTGTGACAACAATAATCTATGATATAAGTGCATCCAATATATTCGGTCTTGACATCATATTAACGCCATCGGTTTTTCTATTTGCTACAGATTTTTCAATCAATGTGTTATAATTTTGCAGCAAGTGACTGAGGCAGTCAGATCATTATGTACGTGCGTATGAAAATGGTTACTTAGTTCGGTATCGATCTTGAATCCTGAATCAAAATCTTTAACAACTTCCTATTTCGGAAGCTGATTTCGAAATGGTAATTGGTTAGTTAAATACGGATGGCGAGTTGTTTTTTCTCTAGGGTATTGCAAACCATGGGGACTGGTTTGCAACAACTGCCCTTAAATATTATCACTTACACTTAGGCGACTGTTTTTATCTGTGGTTTTGAGTGTATCCTGGATTCCAGAGGTTGGTAATCTGGAACCGGCCAGCCGAGTCCGGTGCAACAACTGAAATGAACCGGACTACCGCCTCAAAATAAAATCGCAATTCTGTCGGCATGCCAAATTTAGGCAACCTACCGTCCAAGCATAAAATAATACTGTGGCTCGACAGTATTGGATCGCCCCTTTTATTACGCGCCCAACCCTTTGACCTAAAATCGAGAAAGATAAAAGACGTTTATTGGAAAAACTATTCAAAACTAGACCACATCGGTTCTGAATATATAGGGCGAAGCGACTGCTATACATGGTCGACAAGGCGAATAGCAAATCAGACGAGACAATTATGTATCGTAGTCAGACGCAGAGTGAATCAGAAGAGACGGTCATATATAGCTGTCAGGCTGTTAGGACGAATCACGTTACCGTTCAGATAGTGTACTGGCGTTCGTCCGCATGTTTGCATTTTGACTGACACAGTGAAGTGATACAGAACAATCCACTCGAATCCGGGTCGATCGATCGATATGACTTGACTCGACTTGACTACTTCGTTTGGAGATGTGCCTCCTAACAGATAGCACCATCAAATTTTCTGAAAAATGAATTATTCAGAGATCAGGTTACGATCTCTTGTTGATTGATATCCAATTAGATGACGTCCTACATATGATATCCTGCAGTTTACCGTCTAGTATTAAGAGATATTCTCGAGATAAATAACAAGTGCACATTAATTTTTTCATTTATGACTTAACAATTTGATTTTTCTTTCAATAATCGGAACAGTATTGTTAGCGGTTAATGTTTGATCGATATTAATTTCGCTTATTAATCATACAGTAGTGTTTCCGATAATGAGCGCTATGGAAAAAAAATGATGTTAGCAATAATAAACTGAACAGAAGAACGCTTTGAACTTATGAGAAGGAGAACCTGTGATTTATTTCAAATGATATACGGCATTAGGTTCATAAGCTTGCATAGTTAAGCCGAGTTCAGCCTGATCCTTGATAGTATAATATCCCTACTGGTTGCAAAAAGTGCATTTAGCAGTTTTTTCTCTTATTTTGGTTAAAATAAACTGAAGATCACTCAAAACTGACCGTAAGTGTTGCACTCCCTTAGACTTTCGGTCAGCCACATTCGAAAAGAAGTATCGCCCTCGAGATAGCCTGGGTAGGGATTTGAACACCGGCCACGATTTAATGGGGCAACCGTATTGACCACTGCGCCACTGACCACACATTAGGCACGACTAAACAGTCGTATCTGAACACAGCCACACTAATTTGTGTGTACTGCTAACATTGTCTGACCGCCTCGGAAGGAGACAAAATAACTGTTCATTCCAAGTTGAACATGACCCAAAATTGATCGCAGCTCGAGTCTAGTGCTTCCATTAATAAGGGGCTAACTGGGAAATCTATGGGAATGTGACAGCTGCGATCAACTGTGAGTGATGTTCAATCTATATGAAAACGAAAAATCCCCTACTACTCATCAGTAATCTAAAATATCACCCAGCAGGTTCAACGAGATCGAAGATTTCGACCTGTCTAGGAAGTCCTAATCGAGGGGCTATCGATTGGAGTTAATAGGACAGTTACTGTGTTTCCTCTTGAAGTAAAGTGGCAACCTAATCATTACTCACAAGCGAAAGTGGTTGAACGTTCATATATGATAATTCGGTCATGCCCAATGTGTGAGGCCAATGGAGCAGTGGTCAACACGGTTTCCTCATGAAAACATGGCCGGGGTTCTAGTCCCGGCAGTGGCGATGATATGCACTACTGACGAGCTCTAATGAGAGCGAAACTCTAGTCTAGTGCTTCTTTTCGAAAGGGACCGACTGGAAAGTCTGGGAATGTGACAGCTGCGATCAATTGTGGGTGATGTTCAACTTGAAATTAACCAAATTCCCGACTTCTCATCAGTAAGAAGTGTTCAGTTAACTCCAGTCGACGATCCCACGACTAGGAATTCTTTCCAAGTTAAAATCACATAAGTCACTAGATTTCTTAATTTATTATTGTGGCTGTCTGATCTGGCTTTGGCGTTTTACTAAGTGTATGCAAATTGAAACTGAATTAATGACGTTGCGATTAAAAAACTTTGGCAGGTGATGGTCACAGGTCTACAAACCTAGCGAAACAAGTTGAAGTTTGAAACCTGCGAGTATAGCTGGATATAGCCCGTCGTCCACTCACCGACATGGTATCTGGTCCAAACCCAGAAGATGGTCGCTTGACACTGATATAGACGATGCGTAAATTCAAAGAACTTGTGGTTCAGGTAAATAATTATAAGCGAGCTCGTTGTAGGACATTTTTGAAGGTCAAAATTCCATTCGATTGACCCTGTCGCACTCTTCCCCGTAACCCCATCTAACTAGATGTTTGTTATTGTTATTCTCAAAACCCACGTCTAAAACTACTAATTTCTCCAGCCCGCCTCCTTTAGTCATTCAATCTCACTCACCTTCCCACACACCCATTGTTATGGCTTTCCTACGGGCCGCCGTGAAACTGTCAACAACTAATCGGTCTGCCTGAAGGCCGACTATTTAGACACACATTAAACCGACCCGATCGCATTTCGTCGGTTCGTCCTTGCCTGTCGATTGCCTGTGTTTGCAGTTATTGTGCAGTTGGATACTTGAAGGCCTGTTGCGGCCAATCGTCGTACTGTATCCTGCGAATGCAAACAAATTGAGGTTTAGTAATAAGTAGTTTGGAACATTTATGCATTTAGATGGGACCCAATTGTGAAAAGTCAGGTCTTCGGCTGGATTCGAACCAGCGGCATAGTGCTTCTGTCGCTGAGTTGAATCCAGCTGAAGCCCTGACTTATCACGACTGGGTCTCATCTAAAATCAAGGTTTGTTGCTGTACTTGAACATATTGTACATATTACTAGTAACACGCTTCCAGAGAATTGATTTGGCTTATATTTGTAATCGTTGGTTATCCGTGAGTCGCTCAACGTCCGTCGGAAGAACGTACACTATTTGAACAACGATATTGTAACAGCAACGACATCAGTCAAACTGCGCGCCTAACAACTTGTGCCTTTTCCCCTGCCTTCCAGGTTTCGCGGCAGCCGCGTACCTGGACCAAGCGCAAGAAGTAACAACGGATGAGAACAATGATTAATTGTAAGACGCTTGTTTTGTCGACTTGTACATATCGCTTTTACCATCACGTTGTCGTGCTTCTGTATTGCATGTGTTGCTGAATAAACGCTTCCAACGAATTCGTGTGCTCAATTGGGTGGTTGTGAACACGGCTTCCAACTCACCAGTTCTGTGACTAACTTTCGTACTATCCATTTCAGCACGTGGACATTCCGTCCCTTGCACAAGGAATTAACATTGCTCGTGTGAGTCTTCCAACTGCGGCATACTACATAATTGGCGACCATGCTAGGGACTTCGGGACCAGTGAAGTCAGAAGACTCAGAAGGGCCATCATCATTTTTCGGGAAATTATTCAATTCTATAATCGCTTTATTGTCGTCGGTCATCGAAGGAGGACATATCAAGACCTAATCGACACCCACACCGCCTGCGCCGGAGAAGTTTCGCGTTGGTAACAACCTCCGCCGCTGGGAGTTTCAAGCGAAGGAGTACGTTTTCTTTTTTACACAGGCGGAGAGAGTTCGTGTTCTTACCACGCTGCTGGATGGGGAAGCGTTGGACATCGCAATGGACGAAAGCATCCTACAAGGTGACATTATTGAGGGGACGTTTCGACGATTACGCGCGTGTTTTACCACTGACCCCCACCGCCTGGAAGTCTGCCGCAAGTTCCATGAACAAATTTAACATCCCGGGGAGAAACCCTCAGTCTTCATCTGAGAACTACCGCGCTTATGTGCCGAGGGTTTCACGGATGACACCCAGGAAGTTCGGGAACAACGTATCCTCCAACAAGTTCTGGATGGTACCAGAAACCCGAGCACACGTCGGGCATTCCTCACTGCGGCCCCCACGTCTATCCAAGAGGCTTTAGATCGGGCGGACACTACTGAACAAGTCAATGGGGTCTTCGAAAGAGACCAGCAGTACCGAACGAGGGAGATCGCGCCGGTACAGTACGGGCCACTGGCTCGCCCAAAACCGTTCAATCGACAGGACCGCTACGGGCCACAGCGGACGCAACGGCCACCCCACCAAAAACCTCACTGTTATTATTGTTCAATCTATGGAAAACGAGCGTACCGGTGTGGTCATAACCGAGATGAGTCCGCTACTCGACCTTGATCCAGGTTGATATGTCCGTTTCCTTTACTGAATAATAGTCATGTACGCTCGCCTACTGTTTCTGAATTTTTGTAGTCCGCACCATCCGTTTTGCTGGTAGACACTGGGGCTGGCTGTTGCTTAATAAGTAGACACAAAGTACGGAGACATGTTTTACCACAGCAAGGCTCTGGCGTCCGTCTAGTCGCTGCTAACGGTACCCACATTAGATCAGTCGGTTGGCTGAATGTCCCTGTTACCTTGGGTGAGGAAGAACGTAAACATCCGGTGTTGGTAGTCGAAAATCTTCCCTGGGGTGCCATTTTGGGAATTGATTTCCTAACAACACTACAGGACAAGGTAAACATACCAAATGGGACGTTAGAATGCAATACCGAGACCATCCCATTTTGTAACTCTGACCGCCAAAGCATAGGCTGCTTGACCCGGTATTATGTCATCAAAAACGGTTTGTTCAAGCGCTGCACCTACCATGGCCACAAATCCACCGGATCGATGGTCACTCTGCGCGGTCAAACCAATGGACAAGCGTGACGTAACCGACTAATCAAGCCATCGCCAATTGACGGACAAGTGACCTAGTTTCTCTGTAATAAGTCTGATCGATATCTCGATCTAACTCTATCAACTTTTAAAATAATTGTACCGGCCTGAAGATGAATTATCGAAAACATATGTTCGCCTATATTTCTCTATTCTCATTATCGTAACGGGCATATATGAAACGATGAGGTTATGGCTACTGCCGTGAAACAGTTGCTGCCATCAGAACCCTGCTCACTGTTAGCACCCCTAATGTCAAAGTTAAAGGCGACCATTACGGAATTTCAAGATGTATTCGCGTGGAAGGAGGATGAGACTGGCAGGATCAACTTAATACAACATCGAATAGATAGAGGTGACGCTAATTCAATCCGGTTGCCACCACGCCGCGTGTCTACTCATTACCAAGCTGAGCTGGAGAAGATGATTAGTGAAATGTTGGCTTGTGAAATTATATGCCCCTCTCAGTCCCCTTGGGCTACTCCGAATGTCCTAATAAAAAGCATGATGGGACACTTCGATTATGTGTTGATTATAGGAAACTGAATGTTGTTACGCAAAAGGATTCATTCACGCTACCCAGAATCGATGACACATTTGATGCCTTTGCCGGGTCTGCGCGGTTTAGCACCGTCGATCTAGCCTCTGGGTATTGGCAAGTAGAACTAAATCCGGACGACCGGTGCAAATCGGTCTTTGCTATTCCTTCCGGATCGTATGAATTCCAGACGATGACGTTCGGACTGACTAATGCACCCGCCACCTTCCAGCGATTGATGCATACGGCATTGAGTCAGTCGATACCAGATAAACGCCTCCTGTACTTAGCTGGCATCAATGTACTTGGACAAACTCCTGAGGAACACCTGGCTAATGTGCGATTAACTCTAAAAATGTTTCCAGACGTTGGGTTAAAGTTAAAACCGACCAAATGCAATTTTTTTTCAACAAGAGGTCAAATATTTGGGACACATTGTCTCCTCTGCCGGTGTGCGGTGTGATCCTGACAAAGTCTAGCGTGTACGGTTCTGGCCTGTGCCGAAATTTGTCGATGATGTTCGCAGTTTTCTGGGTTTAGTTTCTTACTACTGGCGGTTCATAGTGCGTTTTGCAGAAATCGCAGCACCCCTCAATTCCCTCCTAAACAAAGACACTAATTTCGTTGGGTCGACTGATCAGGAAGAATCCCTTAACCGATTGCGGGAAATACTCTGTAGAGCACCTGTTCTGACATTTCCGGACACCGCTACTGACGCCGGTTGCTTCGTCTTAGATACTGATGCCAGCGATAGGGTAATTGGGACTGTTCTGTCTTAGCGAACCCCAAATGGATTGGAACCTGGTATTGCTTATGCTAGTGCAGTGAAGTTGAGCGATCGTAACATACTATTCATACCACGGCTATTCAGTAGTAGGACCGGAGCATATATTTTGATATCGTACAGGCCGCAGGAAAAATGCAAGAAGGAAAATCAGAGTGCAGCATCGCTCATAGAGGTCCCTGCTACTTAATGGAACTGAGCATTGAGGTCTGCGGCAACCGAAAAGGTCTGGGGCCGAAAACCGCGTGCAAATGAGTGGTTTTGTTTCAGATCTTGTTTAAATGCTTAACCCATGTATTGGTTTGTCGAATAAACGACCCTTGTGCCATCCGCGTTCTTGTATCACAACGCTAGCAGAAGCCTCACTAAACGAGATAGAAACTAATGCATGACGCGTAAAGAAATGCTAACCTTGGTACACTGCGTCAGACAATTCAGACATTACCTCGTCGGGCGTCGGTTTCTGGTGCGCACAGATCACCAATCATCTCAGTGGCTGCAAAATTTTCCGGATCCAGAAGGTCAGATTGCACGATGGCAAGAGTACCTTCAGGACTATGATTTCGAATGTCAACATCGTCCCAGGAAGCAACACGCGAATGCTGATGCAGTGTCACGAAGACCCTACAAAGATCACGGCGAATGTCCATCCTGTACATCTGATTTCGTTTCAGCTATAACGTTACAGGCTTCGGAGACGTAAGAGTGGGCACAAATGCAATTCGATGCCCCGGAACTACATCCAGTCTACCAACGTCTGCTACAAGGTCAAAGTCGACCTACTAAACAAGAGGTCGCCGGAACCAGCTGGGAAACACGTTGTCTGTGGACACTTCGACCGAAACTAGTATTGCAAGAAGATGTGCTGTATTTCCAAGACGGTCCAGCCTATCTCCGACGAACTGTGGTACCCATATCTACAGTCACGACCGTCTTCCGTCGGTTGCAGGAAGAACTTGGTCATTCCGGTAAAAATAAGACCGAAGAGGCAGCCAGACGACGATTCTGGTGGCCATACATGAGACGAGATGTAGCATTGTACTGTCTGGGATGTACGGAATGTGCACAATTCAGGATCCCGAATCAACACCGTCGTTCATCACTTTAATTTATGACAGCAGGTTTTCCGAATGAGATGATTGGAATAGACATCAACGGACCTTTGTCAGAGACGGCGAGAGGGAACCGTTAAGTGCTAGTCATGGTCGACTATTTCACTAAGGGGTGTGAGGCGACTCCCATCCAGGCTACAGATGCTTGGACGATTGCTAAAACGATGGTTAACGAGTGGATTTCACGCTGG
>JTDE01001113.1:103781-116802 GCA_014338405.1 Paragonimus skrjabini miyazakii
TATATATATATATATATATATATATCGGAAGACGATCGTGCAGATTTCGAGATGTATGCTAACAGTATTGCTACCAAGCGAATGGACATCAGAATGGCCGACCTTACCAATCAGTTAAACTCAGTGAAACCGTGCGCCAAGTTTCCGAATAATCCCGACCAGTATGTTCATAACTTCTCCATCTTGAATTTGAGCAGAATTTTGCTTGAGGCACTGTCACTAGGACCTTATTTTTGTTGTCAACGTCGTAAGAATAGCCAGCTTGATTTAGAAGTTTAATTTGAAACTTTGTACGATCAGTTAGCTAACCTAACTCCATCATCATCTTTAAACGAGGAAAGACTGAAATCAACGTTGGTGAACTCGTGGTGTCAGTACCTTAACTACACACCGCAAGTAAAACGGCTCTTGACGAAGCAGCATTTAGATGCACTGAAGTGTTTACAAAAGAACAACTGTATAATGCTTTCCAAACTGGATAAAGGAACAGGAGTTGTCTTAATGAACAGGATTGATTACGCTACCAAAATGACATACTAGCTGATAGCTCAAAATTAATGAGAATGAGCACGGAGAAAGACAAAACACCAGCTATAGAAAAAGCACTATCGAAATCGTTGCCTGAAATGAAACAGAAGGAGATAATTGATTCGGCAACTTTCGAACGCATCCGTCTCACTGGAACAATAATCCCTAAGTTATACGGTCTGCCCAAAGTGCACAAACCAGGTTTCCTTTGAGACCCATTTTAGATATGTGCAACTCGCCTTATCACGCTCTGGCCAAATGGCTTGCCAGTCTGCTCGAACTTACCAGGTTGGAACTAGCGGAACACAGTCTCCGGCACAAGTTTCATTTCATTGACGCAGTCCAAGACCTAAACCTAAACAATAAAAGAATGTTCTCATTCGATGTTACCTTACCATTTACGAACGTGCTTCTGCAAGAGACAATTGACTATTTATGCGGTTACATCGAGCGTAACAACAAACAAGTGGACATCCCAAAAGATGAACTGAGAGAACTATTGGTGCTTTGTACTACTAACGTTCAGTTTCTGTTCAGCAATGCAATCTACCGACAGAGATGGAGTGGCCATGGGCTCGCCTCTAGGTCCCCTGTTAGCTCACGTTTTCATGAGCAAACTGGAGACTAACCAACTGAGTGTGGTTATTGAACACTTTACATCTTACAAACGTTATGTTGATGATATTTTTCGCGTCGTCAACGTGAATTCTAACATGGATAGAGTTATGACAGCTTTCAACGCAGCCCATAGCAGTATGAAGTTCACCCAGGAGTCAGACAACAATGGTCAGATACATTTTTTGGATGTTGGCGTAGTAAGAAGAGAGGATGGTTCAATCCAACGGAATGTGTACAGAAAACAAACTTGGAGTGGCCAGTACATTCACTTTGACAGGTTCGCTTCGCTAAATCAAAAGCGAAACCTCATACGATGTCTGACGGGTAGGGCGTTAAAGATCTGCACCCCTGACACTTTACAAGCTGAGCTAGACTTTCTGCAAGAAGTGTTCATGAAGAATGGCTACCCAATGCATTTCATTCAAAAGTCACCTTATGTGAATAAGAAGCTTGCGTTTATCAGTCTTCCTTTCAAGGGTGATCCCATGGCCGAAGTCATCTCAAGAAAGCTCAAAAAGTCAGTCGAAACAACCTACCTTGCCGATCAATTGTGTGTGAGTTTCCGTTTAACACCCGTTATCATGTCACAACTCAAAGACAAACTTCCATGTTCTACAACCAGCTGTTGTGCGCACTCATTTGTTTGCTCGTGTCGAGCATCATACATTGATCGTACTACAAGGCGATTGTCTGACAGAGTGCATGAACATCATCCTGCATGGTTGAATAGTGATGTGGTTAAAACGGTTTCAAGCGCGATTGTTGCTCACTTGACTGACTCTAATCATTCTGTCTGTAAGAAGGACGCTTTTCAGATTTTCTACCGAGTGCCAAGAAATCGATCAAAAAGGGTGAGATTCCGAATGTTGACTGTTGCCGAGGTCAGTAGTATCCGACTGCGCAACCCTGACCTCTAGGCCCAGAAGAAGTTCGTGCGGACACTTAATCTCCCCTGGTCCACAATCAATGAAGCCCACGATTGGGGACAGTGATTGCATAATTGATAACAAACACGCCGTCCATAACCTCTACTGACCATTTTCCGACTCACCCCAGCTACTGTTTTCATATTTATTGTGTTGTAATTAGCCCGATGATCAAACACAGAAAACAAGTCTTGTTTGCTACTTTGTCGTTCTCATAACGATATATCAGTAGTTTTCAGTCTTGTAATGTAGATCTTTCTACATACACTCTTCCCAGTTTAGTCAATTGTTTGTGCAGTTGTTTTCGTTCTAGGTGTTCCATGAATTTGGAAGGGATTGTGTAAAGATCTATATCAAGTTTGCTTAACTTTTTGACTGCAGATACTTCAAAAGAGTAGCCAACTATGTAAACACTGCAATGCGATGTTGCACTCACTATTTCATTCACTTAGGTTACACAATTAGGTCCCAGTCTGTTACAGTATGCCTACTTCACTAAAGAGTCCCGAGCTTAAAACAAACTATTTACATCGCTTTGGAAGTTGACGTAAACGATTATGTGGGTATAGTGAAATCATTATGTTTGAACACCGTCATGAGGTGCAAAAACTTGTGGTTTTCACAATTGTCTGTCGAGGTGAAGTAAACATGTGCTGCAAACACTTAAAAGCCTCTGCACTTGTTAGAACGATTCATTCACTAGTACTTTGGTCGCATCGAGCTTGAACAGAATAACTGGGTCCTTCTAAGTTGAAAGCACATATACATACATAAAACAAGGTCATCCAAGGTACTGTTGTTGTATGACAGGCAGTTTCGTTGTGAGTAGTATACTACTCACAAGTAGTATGTTACCCACAGGCAACCTTCAGGAACAAAAGGGCAAGCTGCAAATGCCAGGAAGACGGAGCACAAGGAGAGACTATTGAAATAGTGTGTACGCGCTCGGCAGAAGTTCCACCAAGGCGAATGACTATGATGGATGTGAATGCATATCTAACTTGCAAATGAGTATACGCATTTGTGGTTTGATTTTTGACATGACCTATACGGGCGTTTGTGCAATAAGCTAATTCTCAGGCCAACTGTCTTTTGCGATCACAACACTATCAGGGATTGTCAACGATAGAAGATTTCGGACTAGCAATCTCCGAGTAATTTTCTCGCTGTATGGACTCGTCAGACGGATACAGATGGAATGCGTTTGAGTTATACATCAAGTTTTATCATTTTTGAACTAACTTTCCAATTCAGTCAAGCCTCTCAGAATCCATCGACCCTGCAAAGTGTCACAGCACCTTGTGTTATATTCTGATTGGGACTTTTCAGGAAATTTGAGCTGCATAGAAGTTTAATATGCGCCCTCACGAATACGATGACCACTTCTTGTGTAGGTTGTCAACACTGTTATGGACTTAAACGGTCATAGTTCATCTCAGGTTGCCACTTACCAGTGGCCACGTCTACGGAGGTTTGGAACAGTAATTAAGTCATTGTTTTAGGTTTTCTGTTTTAAAGCCACTACTACAGTGTGAACTTGTCCGAATTTGTAACTGAAGATTTGGCCAAACTGTGTTCTGAACCAGCGAACCCTGTGTTTCAAGATGAGCCTTAATTCAATCGATTGCCGGTTTCCTTTGAGCAGTATATTTGTAATGTTGTCATTCCGTGTCTCGTCCTAAGTGTCTGCTTGATGGCTTAGACTAAGAAGAAAACTGATCAGTGTTGCTTTAAAGATATGTTCAATAAACCAACTACATTCTAGCAACATAAAGTTTGTAAAGAAACTGAAGTGATCCGCATATGAGTAAACTTCCAACTGTACCATCCATCATTTATTCAATAGAATGAATGGTCGAGGTTCACTGTGTTCTCGTTTCTCGTAAAGTTTGCCCAATAAGCACGTGTTATTTATGCTACCGTACTCATTACGATTAAAACCAGCCAAAGACAGCGAACAATCTGATTATGTGCACCGTTTCAACAAGTACTCGCTTTAACCCAGCTAAGTAATTCACTGAATCGAAAATATTCGGCGAATATAACTCGCAAACGAATACTTGCCTTCTAAAATAGGTTTCATCACTAAATAACTCACCTTCTGTTCCCCAGGCATTTGTTTACATCAGTGATGTCTGGATCTTTTAAAAAAAACAGTAGCCTAAACAGTAGTTTTATCTGCAAGCTTTCGACAAGTATGTGGGCATTACAATGCAGTCCCTAATCGTCAGCACGACACTGTCAATGTGACACCACTCAAAATGTTGTTCCCCAGGTAACTACTGCCTGATACATATTTGTGAATCCAGTTTCTACACTAATCTTTCCTAATACATGAGCAGACAACAACAGAAAATTTTCCGTTGCATAGACAAATGTTTGCGTTCGTGTCACTTCCGGTTTGATCCAAAAAAGACCAAATTCGTGTGACTTCCTTTTATCCAAGCCCTGGTAACTACCTTCTTAATGGTATTCAGGATACAGTTTTGTACGATCCTGACCGTTTTCTGTCTGTAAATCTAGGTCATATGGAACAGTGTGCATTCATTCCTGTAGGTAGGATAGATCAACCCTCCTCAAATCTTACTCTTCGGATGCTTTCGTCATTTCTGGTGTCGAAGTATTCAGTTGCTTTCCTCTTGTGCGTTGCATTCTGTCTTGTACGGACTGTTAGTGTGTTCTAAACTTCTTTAGCTGGGCTATGGAATACTGTGACTGTTTTGGAATGCTTTTCCACATCCGTCTTACTTCTTATCTCACTGTTACAAAGAAGTCCATTGACTGCTATTTTGCCTCTTGCAGTTCACAAATTTGGTAGCAAAACTGGCCAACTTTGAAGTCGAATGGGAAAAATTTTCCTAACACTTATTGTTAAAGGGAGCGAACATCTACTACAGTCTCATCTTTATCTCTTTTGTCGGAACCTTTCCAGACCTTGAAACCATTGGTTTTGCTCGTCTGCGTTGTTGTTTTCATAAACTTAATAGGCGTTTGTTTTGTTTTCTCGTAATTGTCTAACAGAGGTGTCTAGTGACATTTGACACATGGTTGCCGGCAGCCGAAGCAGATTAGCCTGTCACAGTGACCGAAGCCAAAGGACGCCTGCGCTATGAACTATCACCACAAGTGGCTTGTGCTGCATCACTTGCGGTTCCACTCACACGTCATGTATCCGGTGTAAACCCGAAGGAATAAGACCAGTAGGTGTGTGAGTGAGGCCTTTGTGTCCAGCCGACCAATGCTGGTTAGCCAATTGAATGGCTAGCACGAAAAGGAAACCCTTATCTCTCGGAAAATAAACAGTGAGAGAGACTGCAATGACAAGATCTACACTAGGAAGAAAGATATGTAAAATGCAATACAAGAAGTATTTCAGTATGCGAGTGCATGTTAGTGCAGTCCAGAGAGGATAAAATTGAAAAACAAAATTCAAAGTCGAACTACAAAAAGATCAGGCGAACTAATCATCATTCAACACACCAGCAAAGCTCAAGGAAAGAATGGGTAGAAGACTACAGACACTTACGTTTCTGAAAATAGGAGTAGATTAGTTGCTAAACCATCATAGTCTTGGTCGATGCAATAATTAACAAGAGTAGAATGGATATATTGATATGACATACCTGAGCCTAACGTACTTGTCGTCTCTTCGCTGACGGTGCACTATGAGTACGCTGATGACCTACTAATCCAAAGCGGCCAGCGCATTCGCGGCCGCATACATCGCAACGCCATATAGTCATGTCACCACTACCTATGGCACAGATGGTTCCCTTGAGTACCGCGCGCTTTCGTTCTCGTCCGCGCAATAACTGCGCGTTGAACTCGTGGGCGCCCGTCCGAATAGTGTTCTACTACTGTTTCATCTTTATCTCTTTTGTCGGAATCTTTCTAGACCTTGAAACCATTGGTTTTGCTCGTCTGCGTTGTTGTTTTCATAAACTTAATAGGCGTTTGTTTTGTTTTCTCGTAATTGTCTAACAGAGGTATTTAGTGACATCTGACACATATATACACAGAGTTCCAGTGCACTACAAGTAAAGAAACACAGTAGCCAGGTACCAAAATCCGGCGTACAGTAACAACAACCAAAACTGACCAAACATCAGACGAGACTCGTTTGTCGGGTGAAGTCGAAAAACATTTATGCATTCCGAGTGCCAAGTGTCATTCTAGTTTATGTTAAATTTCATTTCCAAACAGAACGCGATTAGTATATTTAATTGCACAAGCGTGCTCGACGGTAACAATGTAAGCGTTATAAGTATTTGACTAATTAAATTACCAGTGCTGTTGTTTGGTTGTGTCAGCGATGTACCCCGAAACTAGAATGGTTTAGTGTTATGGCCTAGACAATTGTACCTAAGATAAACATCGAACGACAGTCTTTTTACTTTAGACAAAACGAGTAACAATAGCGATTGGAGTACACATAAGACCGTGTGACGGCCTGGTCATGATAGGTTTACACAATACAGAGTAAGAAGTGTTCTACATGTTTAGACTATCGATTAAGGAACAGAAGATTTTATCCTGTCTAGCATAATGACAGTAATGTTTGTTAATGCATATGACCGAATAGTATCTCCTCCTCCTCCTCCTATCAAGATTTAATTTTTACTACTTCGTATTCTTTGATCCTCCATCCGGAGGACAATGTCGCCCATATTGTAAAACACTGTTCTAAATAGCCATTTGGATTGTGTCTACAAAGTTTTGGACACCAACAATTGATCAGTTCACTATTTGAGCAATCAATTGGCCTGCTTTTTTCCATTCTATCTTAATAGAAATCCACAAACTAGGTTGAATGAGTCTAACCAAACGAAACAATAAAAACAACTTTCTGTCTCATTTGACAACTCACAACTGGGAGGATGATTTAATTCAGCACTTGGTGCCATTACAGTTAGCTGGCTGGTAAGGAAACAGAATCTATAAAAGAGCTGACTGTCATCGGTTATGAGAAGCTACCACTCAAATGGCGCAGGTGAGTTTACCTAACTCCAGTGAGTTATTTATCGGAAAATGTAGATATGTTTATCAATAGTGTGCCGTTGAAGCTTGTGAAATTTGGTACAGTTTTATCTGTCATGACTAGGGTTCACAAGACGGAAATGCGCTACTGGGTCAGTTAAATAAGTTTTCAGACTGATTCATTACCCCGCTCAATAAAACTCAGGAGTGAGCCACTCATTGAGCCATTTATTTCACAGAGTATCAGATAAAACATACAGAGAACAGTGAGTTGTTTAAAAAAGGTACGCACTTCAAATGTTCAAAAAGCAGGGGTAATAGATCGGCCTATGTGTGGTATCGAAAAAGAACTTGTGATGAAAAACTAGTCAGATAAACGGAGTCACATATTGTTTTTTTTTATGTTAGACCAAGAGTGATACAAGCAGTCACCACAATGTCTGTCAAACCAATGAAATTCTAATTCACATGTTCGTACCCAAATCTTCTGGACGCCAGCTATTTTTTGAATTACACTTTGCACTTTGAAATAGATTCATCTGTGAAAAACTACAGCTTCGACTGAACACATGACAATGACAAAAACAACATGCCCGGAGAAGGCGAACGCTCTACCCGTTGATCCATAAAATTACGGCAGGAGCTCACAGCCTTCAGATTTCAACTCAATTACCCACCCAACCCATTGTGTCGTATGGATTCTACCAAACGATTCAGGAATTTGACTGCCCGAACCGGTTTTCTGATAGAGTTCATGCTGGAATTCAGCAACGTCACTGCTGGACATTGAAACCATATAATAGATTTTTGATTTCACCATATTTCGAAGATTTGTGTTACTCGACATTGACCAGCCAGAAGTGTTTCTACGCTAAGTAGTCACCCAACGAAAGCTGAATGTGAAGATGTTAGTTAGTTGTGTGCAGTAATTCCATGCTTATCTAAGTATTTCGTGAACAGAAAACAGTGAATTCCGTTAATCTTGAACCCTTTACAGAACTAATGCAAATTTCAACATGGTTTTGCTTAAATGTACCAACGGACCTAAATGAACCACAGAAGCATTAGACCGAGGCACCTTCTGACAACTGTGCATCATACATTGAAGAAGTGGAACTATGAACCGGGAAATTCGCTCATGAGGTGTTGAGAATTATGGAACCGCAACCTTAAGTTCTGGATCAAGACTTATGAATGAAGGAATATAGTTGTTCGAATTATCGATTTATCGACATTCTTTTCATCGTTCACTGGTCCGCCGTTAATTGGGGACCGACATACCTTTGCAGTCGTCAATCGGTCAGCGAGCACAGGCGCACGTGACACTTTGGCAGACAAAAAGATCACATACCTTTTCCGTCAAGCCTGAGCGACACCTCCGTTTATCAAAACACAGCCCTACATTTTTTCGGTAAAGATTTTTCGAAAACTAAGTTTCATTATCCAGTAAGTAATTTAATTCAAGAAGTCTCTCCTATAAAACTTATACCGCTCCGCAACTTGAAGGGTACATCGGTAGATAAATAATGTGCTTAGAATACAAACTGGATTGTACATTCAAAAAATATGATGATAGAGAGGTGCTACTGAGTTTTAGGTTTATTTGATATGTCTGTTTGAAAACTTGCGTCGTTTACCAGTTTATGTTCAGACGTTGCAACAAAAGGTTACTACTCGATTTTGCTGAGCTGGAACACAGTTTTTGGTTCAAAACAAACAGGCTCTCAAACAAGCTATTTGATTGAACATTATGGTAAATGGACTTAGACAGAACGAGAGTTAGGCCGATTAGTAAAAACAGCCATTGTAAATCATCAACACTGCAACAGAGTACTTGGATTGTCCGTGATTAATGAGCAGTTTAAGTGAATTGTATCTTACAGCCGCACTTGATAGAAACTGGATGACCACCTGCTTTACACACAAAAACATGAGATGATGCAAGGAATTGAAAGTACTAACAGAATAAATCATCGAGTATAAATAAATTTCCATTCACGGTGGATTATATACTTATCTAAATTTATTAAGATATAATTCATGGTACCAACGGATGACGAGGCCATGATAAACCCATAACTGAGGATGTTACAGTGTCAGATGTAAGAGGACAAAAACACACCGTTGTACACAGAGGGTTGTTGGCACGAAGGATTGCTTGCTAAAAAAAAGCCCGCACATTCTGTACACAAAATTCACAATAATGATCAGACACACCCAATTTGCATGCAATCGTGATCTCGGACATAAGTCTAGTAGTGTTCAGTTTTCTGGTTGTTCCAGTTCCTAAAATCCGTTTATCGTTCCCCATATGTAAACCGAGTGAATGCTCTATCTCCATCCTATGCGAACTGGTGCAATAATCCTCAGTATATGCGTTCAGACCGTATACTATTCACCGATGTTAGTGGCAGTCTATTGTACTCCTTTCCTTCAAAAGGTTCGCCTTATCAGTGACTTCTTGTTGACGAATTCGTTCGGATTTCTGCATGACTTGTCAAACATCTGAGGATGTCTTTTCAGTCACTTTCTCCCGTGGGTTGCAGCAACTTCCCAAGTGGTTGGCAGATTTCTTAGACTTCGCTGAAGGGGACGGTAAGACCAGCGGCAAAGAACCCGCAGGCCTGATAAAGTTTTTTGCTGGTACAAGATGCAGCACAAAACGGCCCTGTGAATTTGTAGCAGTCATCCCTACAGACAATTTTGGTGCTGAATTCGACGACCCAGCTGCTCTCAAGAGTGAAGCAGTGATTTTCGGCTAAAAACAGCAGTGGACGTCCTGGTTTCTTTTTGTTTCTGGAGAAGACTGACTAGATGCAGCGGTTTTTCAATTAGACTCGACATCAAGGAAGCAGCCGAGTTCAGATCAGTTCATCGCCGATCTGCTTTCGTCGTTTGAAGATTAAGTTTCCCTAACATGACTGATCAACCGGATGAATTTAGTCCAATCGTTTCAAGTCGCACGGGGATTAAGGTCATCAATTGTGACTGCAACAATCATGCAGAAATTGCCGGGAAGAGCGAAAGTAAAGAAACTCTGAGGTACAGTGATATACATAAGAGCTGCACCAACTGTTTGGTGGGGCTGACATTGGAAACTCGAACGCCAGTTACAGCGCTGTAACGTTGCAAATAAAAGTTTGTTAGTGTTGTCCTTTTAGGATACAGAAGCTAACAGCTGTAGCCCCGCTTCGTAGAAGTGTAATATAAGTCTGGACTTTGATAAACGAGTCTGTGCATGTGCAGAGATTTCATTGATCAAGCAAGGAGAAAGACGGTGGCTTAAACTATGTTCGACGTTGAGTTGAAACATTGACAGGTACAGTATGTGGGTGGAAAACTTATATGTGTATGTCGTGCGTATAAGTGACCACGTAGTAAAACAATGCTTCAAAGTAACCAAGAATTCAACCAGATTAATGTTGAGACCGATTTCTATGAAACCCTTGAGGCTATGATAGCTTGAAACGAATGCAGATTGAATGCAGATCCTTGTGTTCAGTCGGTCACGAAAAACCCACGTTAATCATCTGGAGCTTTCTAATGTATCATTATATAAAGTTCCCATAATGCAGTCAATGACCATCAGAGGTGCACAGCTGTTCATAATTGAAGTTGATCCCTGTGGGTTCTGCAGAGTGCTTGAGCATGAAAATTGCTTAACAACGGAGAAATTCAGACTCAACAAGGTGTCATACTATCTTGAAGATCAGAGGGGAAGACACTTATATGGTACGCAGAAAGAAGACGTGGATGAACCTGTGTATAGTCCTTGTAGCTTGTACAATGTTAGGGTCAGTAGAAAGTTTCGGTCCTTCGCAAAATTCCCCCGTTCCAGCACTGGCTTTCAACGCACTATTTCTAGTGTGTTCGACAGCGGATAGTTTTGACGAGCTACAACATTCGTTACTTAGTGAAGTGGTGTAAGCTATAGATAAATAACTACTGCCTAACACTAACTACATATAACAAAAGAAGGGTACACAGTTGAGTATTACGGTGTGTAGTACGAATAGGCGTAAACTGGAAAATGATTAGAAGTAGACAAACCGGGAGACTCACGTACAGCTCATAATAATGTCCAGGTTGATAAATATATCCAGGTGTATGCTGTGTGTCGGCAGTTTTGCAGACACAGGATCACGTGGATGTGATGTGGAGCTGTACAGTGGTGCTGTTGCTCACGTCCTCGTGTCCGTTGCCTTTGCGCGCCGCTGACTTGTTTACCGTCCGAGACGTAGCCGTCAGAAGTGTTGTGTCTGCGAGTTGTCCTCTTCATGCGTGTGCGTCACATGCTTGTAACTTAACGTGGAGTTGGTTTGGCCGATGCGCGCGTGTGTGAGTGCATGTGGCCTTGGCCCTCTCAGTGTTGAGTGAAGAAGGGGTCACTGTCTGTCGGGTGAATGAAAGTGAAAAACGCCCTAGCGGCGCCTGTGCGTGCAGAATGGACAGGGAAGGTCGAATCACGCGCTGGTCTGTGGAGTGCGTGATGTGTCTGTGACCTTTAGAATAGGCCAGTTAACATGTGGTCTCTTGATCGGATGTGGGGTGAATGAGTGGATAGGGTCGAGCCATCCGGTGTGGTGCAGGGTCCTGAACCGTTACGCATTCAAAAGTTAGTCACGGGGAGGAAGCAGTGAAACCATGCGGTCGATAAAAAACAATACTCACATCAGGAACAGTACGATGGAAATTCAAACGTGAGCCGTTCGGTCTATCAGGAACACCCTTTAGATTCCGGTGCTTGATGGTGAAAGTACTGAAAGGAATGGGCATTGCTACGTTATCATTTACAACCACTGAGGGTCTCAACGTGCACCGTAGCTTGAGACCGGTTTGAGGTTATTTGGTAAGGCAGAGTTACTCGTTGACTCAATCATGTTCCAGCTGTTGAAAAAATCGGTAGTGCTTGGTGTCCAACTCTAAACGAACGTTCAGACTATTCTTCGGTAGCGCAGGATGCTGCAGTCGATATTAGTAACACTTCAGCACAATCATGTCACCACTCTACTCCAAAGTGAGGTAAAACAGAAACACTGGATTGATGGGTAAAACAAAGAAAAGCATTTGGCCCGACTGAAGAGAAAGTGAACGATAAATGATTGATGTGAAGGTTGCTGAAATGTTCACGATATCCACGAATGAAAGCTACCGCGGTAGTCCGACGGTTCTCAAACAAAATACGATAGTCATTGAATATGTACGCAGAATCTTGACTCCAGAAGAACAGACAAAGCTGACCATCGGGAAGGAGTGTCTAGCAAAAATCTAGGTGTTGAATAGATGAGTCAGCGCCTACACAGAGGAACGAACCGTAAGTCGCCAGAATGAACTGAAACGATAAATGACAAAGGAGGAAGAGATCTAATACATCTGCATGAGTAGGACCTCACAATCAAACATTACGGGAAAGGGAAAACCAGCTGGTGAATTGATTATCACGAACCCAGGGGGAGGATGAATTACAAAAACCTCTCTTTAGAGTGACTTATTTATTCTGGAACAGGGTCCAAGAAAATAAGTGAAGTCACAATCTCATGAATGAGGATTTCAGTGGGTGCAAGAGTTAATAATGGAAACGGCAGTAAGTAAACATTAACAGCGGATAATGGGCTGAAACTACTCCATTCATAGTGGAGGTAGCCACAGGTAAGCAACATTGGTATTCTGACCGGAAAAATTGACGTTGTAACCACATGCATTCTAAAGGCTTACTGTTGTGACTGCAAAATACGCTTGGTCTGGAAAGCTATCCGTTACAGATGTGCGAAGTGTAGGACAACGATCGCGAACTGTTCTACATTACTGTCCTGCAATTATATCCTTGATAGTAATTAAGTAACATTCTGTTTGACGACAGGTCAGACATAATGCAGATACTCGCTTCCAACGGTCATTTCTAGTCCCTGGCTTTAAGATTTCTCCCTCAGTTTCCTCACATACGAATCGAACTATACCACTCACACACGAGT
>JTDE01001113.1:119234-142854 GCA_014338405.1 Paragonimus skrjabini miyazakii
TTGTAAATTGTCACTTAATTTTATATAATTGTACCAGCCAAAGAGGAGAATTTATCGAAAACAGTCTGTTCGCTGAAACTTTGTTTTTCATGAACATTGGGTTTGTGAGAAGGTGAGCGAGTTTCAATGACTGAAGGAGGCAGGGTGGAGAAATTAGTACGTTTAGACGCGGGTTGTGTGAATAACAATAACAGGCGTCTAGTTAGATGGGTTCACGGGGTAGAGTGCGGTAGGGTCAATCGAGGGGAATTTTGACCTCCAAAAATGTCCTACACTCGGTGTGGAAAACAGGTGTTATTTCATTATTCCACTGAACGTGATTCGTGCACTTGCAATAAATACACTACTCGTGCTATCAGACACAAACGGATCGACAGAAAGATGGGAAATTAGCTACGCTTAGAAGAACGTGTACAGATAGTGTGAGTTACTCCAGAGTCCCACCACAAAACTAGCCTTACAAAGCCGAATAGTTATCACTATAGAATGCTCATAGTGTCTTCAATCTGCTGGTGAAATCCATGCAAGTAAAACTGTAAATTATTGTGAAAGAATAGATAACCAGTTAGTGGATTTTCATTCAAAGACCACATAAGGCTCATTCTTCCCGTTGAATTAGGATATCTGGATTACGCGACCACTTTTTAGGGGGTGAGAGAGATGGTAAGATGGGCATGTAATGATCTAAGACTGTCAAACGGAGTATTTAGAAGACAGTTTATCGATGGAGACTGGATGGGATAAGCGCATGGCTCATGCTGTTGTTTGGGAACTGTGAAACACGTCGACTTTACTTTAACCCGGATCTACACCAACTAACGAAATCTCATAACTTCGTTTAAGCCGTTACTTTCAAAGTACGGCAAACTACAAACCGATGAATGCTTTGAATTTGGTAATTAAAACTTTGAGTGGTTGCCCATCGTACTGTCTTAATTACTCCCGGGTATTGACTCATCAACGAAAAGTTGAAAGCTCCACGTACACAACAATTCTGGGCAGCACTAATTTGCCGGTTACTTTCATCAGATATACTAGACTACAGTGGTGGTGAGTTCGCTGATCGAAAACATTGCTAAATTGTTCCTGTCCATCACCTAAACAAAGCACCTTCCCAATTATCAACCATGCGTTGTGTGTTTGATCCATCAAATCATCAATTCAACCATGGATAATTTGTTGTTAAGCTAACCGTTGTGCGCAAAACATCGTTTATTTACAATACGTATGGTCACCGAACAACGTTGTACTTTCGTACCTCCTAGCGGCGAGGAAGTGTCAAGGTCATTCCTAACATATGTGATTCACATGATCTCCTCCCATGACGTGATTGTTTGAATGCTCGATGTATGGCAAACTACGTGGCTTTGACTGTGTTCCTCTTTGTTTCCGTTAAATCTGAGTGATCTGTGATGAGTACCTCAAGAAACTTCGGGAAAATCTGAGGCTAAAGTTTCAAAGGAGCTTTTTAAAGTATCTGTTTTAAAATAACCAGCTGTCAGAAGTGACTACTTAGTCCTCTCAACGTTGACTAGAAGGCAATTGATTTAAACTGTCACTCTGATTGATGAAACGAATCCAATAATCTAGAACAATACACTCTGAATGTTTAGCCTTTGGATAATGATGAACACACGAGTATGCACGGGATTGTTTATCAGTGACACTTGTAGTGGTTAATTACGAAGTACTGAATAGCTGAAGTAAATGCAGGTGTACCTCACTAGGTTATCAGGAAAGTTACAGATTTCAGGAAACTTACGGTAATAAAAGAATCTGAATCACTGAAAGTGTTCACAGGTATTCATGGTAAAGACAACTATATTTCAAATAACTAGTATCATAGACGTAGTGATTTTGCGGAGTTACCGTGGACTGTTGAGAAGCGATCGGAGCTGCGATGATGTTCGTAGTAGGATGGAGCTAAAAAAAATTGGGTAAAAGATCCGTGTTGTATCGTCAAGTGACTGCGCAAACAGAGAAAAGCAGACCGATACACAAAAATTTTGTACTATATTTCAAGCTCACATCGAACAACTTGCCACAGTGATGCAAAGGCGTTGTTATACAGAGGTGAAGCATCATTAGTTAACAAGAATAAACAAAGCTCTACACACTCATCTTAGTCTGTATGTGAGGAAGTGATAAGTAAATGCAAATGTACAAGGATAAAAAGAATAGAGAGGTAAAAAGAGACAAAAACAATGGGGGTTTGTGAAGTGGTAGGGGTAGCGGGCTCTTCTTTAACTGTCGTGACCTACCCAAATGACCAGACGGTACCTAGCAACACTGCTCAACAGGATGGTCAAGGTTTTCGTAGCCCGTGTCCATGTCATCACCTGACCACTTTGAAGTTTACTCCAGCAAGCACCGACCACAATGGACAATGCATAATGTGACGGATGCTTCATCAGCATACGAAATACGTGACCCAACCAACGAAGACTGTGCAGTTTCTAACTCTCGTACATTTTCCAGTTACTCTCCCGTCGCAGTGCTCACAAAATCAGGCTGATTGATACAGGTTAACTGGGAGAGGCAACGGTGGTCGAATGTCGAGAGTTCATATGCATTTTCTGCAAGATCAGGCCAGGTACCTGATTCATATAGTAAGACAAAGTACGTACGCACCTTAAACTTTGATTTTAATGGGCAAATGGACGTCTTTTCCGAGGAAGCACGTGACGTAGGTTGACGAACAAATTTTGTGGTTTCATTATCCGTGCGGACACTCCGTCAACAACATTACAAGTGGTCGAGATCACGTTAGCCAGGTGAGTCAAACACTAACTAGATAAATAGGATTAAGCAAACTGAGAAATCCGCGCAACCCACGCTTCTCATGCAAATTAACGTCGTGGGTAAGCACCCATTAGTTGAGCAGTAAACTAAGTGAATTCCTGTCAATTCACCACTTGTAATTCAGCAATACTTGGCTTTCTCCTCGAGTGAGAAAGCAACGGGAAATGACTACAATTACATAATAAGAAATTTCCCCTTATACTTACCGTAACTGCTGAAAAAAATAGATCAGTCAGTATGCGAAGTTTGATATCCCATTAGTCTAGAGGCTCAAGAAGGACTAGAGGAGCCAAAACATTACATGTTTATCTATGTTCATTCTCAAATCTACACTTCACAACGATTTGCTTTGGACTAGTTGAGAATCATCCAGTTGAGGTAGTCAAGGCTGGATTCCGACCGACAAACTTCGTGTTACAAGCCAAAGTTCACCTCTACTTGACCAATAGTTAGTTCTCCAGAATGCACTCAAAAGAAGAATGTTCTCGAAAAGATGTCAGATAACAGCGGTAGGTTAAAGCCATCAAACCACAGATAACTGGACAACCCGGGAGTATGAAAAAAAGAAATAACATTCGTGAAACATTCTTAGAAGTCGCTAACCTTACTGATCAGATCAGCTGTCTATCTCATTGAACAGACTCCAGAGATAAAATGTGAAGCCGCTGTCATCAAGGGTGCTTCAGTTAAACTCTCGAAAATAACAACCATCAAAAGCCGATGAGACCAAATCTGGAACCTACTAGGGTCTCCAAAAAATTAGCTGAAGTTTAAGGTGCACGTGGGTATTCAAAATAGAATCAAACCTGCTTTTAAGGCTGAAATAGATATAAACATAAGTCGGTGTTTGCAGACACTATAAACCATCGATAAATTAGTCCACCCATTAACTGGCCAAACAGAAAGACTAAGCTAATTAGTTTGACCGACTAAACAGACATCATTCTTATGACGAAACACCGATCAGAAGCTTGTATTCAAAAGCTCATTTATCAGGTTCAGATAAAATAGTTGCAATTAGAAACTTCGATCGTCATAATGTGAGCCGATGTCTTTGATCAGCAAGCTGCTAGTGATGTTGTGCACATCGACTGAGGTGGGGGTAATGTCTACAACCGGTTTGACTGACCTGAATCGACTACAAAGGGCAATAATAAATGTAATCGATACACTGGATCTAGATCAGTTGTGAAAACGAGAGAGTTAGTGTCTTTCAAAATCGGAATGGAACGGCAGTACCGTTTAAATCAGCTCTATTTTTGAGTCATGGTTCACTTAATTATCGGTAACTCCTATCTAGTAAACAGTCTTTGAGAAAGAATGACGGAAATGCTTAGTCTCAGATGAGTAGCTAATTCACGCGCCAAAAATAAGATCCAAACTTCTCCATACTTAAGGCCAACGATGTAAATAAACTTTGTATTTGGTTATCACGTCACTGTAACAGCAAATATGCCACAGTATCGACAATAAGTTAAGCGGTGTAAAAGTACTATCAGTTTTGTGATGAACTCTCGGAAATTCTCTCCCGTACCCATTCATAACACTTCCTCAGTCTATTTTGTTGCTTTGATTTCATGGTCTGGAATAAGCACCAATTTTATATGGAAGGATATAGAGACTAAGAATTCGGTTTCACCGGATAAAAATGTTGGACAGACCAAGAAGTAACAGTAAGAAAAAAGTAGTTGTATGCTGCACTGTTGATTACATGGGGTGCTTAAGAAACGGAGCATGATTCTATGAGCATACAGCAGTTTAGTGTTCACAGTGATACCACTTCTGTTCTTCAGTTAAAGTCGAAGGGTTTAGAAGTGTACTATCAAACAAAGGACACTCCGATTGTTCAGCTGTCAACCGTGACCTCCAGGTATATTATCCTATACGAGGAAAGCAGTTGGCATTATTTAAACCCTGATGTACTTTTCAATGTGTATGTTGCATGCAACAGTTACTAGAATCAAACACCAAAGTCTTGTTCACTGCGTTCTTTGGATGGATAAACTCTTCTGCCAAGAGTTGGACATCAAAAACCTTATCCCTTACTGTCCCGTAAAATAGGCTTTCGAGTCGCATGGGATTCTTCGAGTTAGGCATCTTATGCGGCTTAAATGATTCAGGAGAAGCAGAAATTATCCTCCACTAACAGTGATATTATTCAACTATGAACAAGTTCTCGATCGATTTTACCACCGAATGCTTGAGCCCATCTGTTACCTTCAGGCACTAATCGATTCTTACGGCCAAGACTGATGCTATTCCCGTTTGTACTATCCAAAAAACAAGCCAGAAGGTTGACCTAGCAAGCGCCCTTTCAAGTAGTTTGCGGATCCGTGGTGCAACTCTATGATGTTCACTACGTTATCCACTTGAGTTCTCTTCAAAATCATTGTTAGCTCAAATGCCTCCACTCCACGGTCTCCGATGACATTGAGCCTAAATATTGTTGCTACACTGTAATAAGGACCACAATAAGTTCCAAAGCACAACCATCCTTGCTCGATTAGATCCGAGGGAGCAATTGCTCGTGTCTAAAATCTAGCGTACAAACCACAAGAGCGTTGTGTTTACCATAAGGACGTAAGGGCCGAAAGATGACTGTTCACATACTGCAATCAATTCATTTCACGACGTCTTCATCGACTTGATGAATATGAACAAATATTCGGAAATCACCACATCATTAAGCTATCTGAATGCTCAACATGGTCAACTTGCTCAGGACGAAAGTGACCTTGTGATTTGTCCGGGGACAACACAATAACAGTGGTAAGACATCATTGCAAATATGTATACCTCACGGTTACCATAATTAAAGTGTCACATTCAAGCAGGAGAAAAAAGCAATGTCACTTGGAGACCACCTTAGGCACCTCAGTCATGGACACTAATTGACCACATAAAAATTCCCAACGTAAACATGAAAATTACTACATAGCGAAGCAACCGTTTCCCGTAACAAATTGGAACACAGAAGCCAGAAACAGTTTTTTGTACAATGTATCTCTCGAACACATTTTGCTGCATCTCATCAGGTACATACTACAGCCTTTGGGTTCATATAGCAGAGTTCAATGGACACTGTGAAGCTTAACAACAAAATCAGCGACCACACAAACACACGCACACTCACACACATCAATTACCAAGGCAATTTGGGACTGACGAACAAGTCTTTCTGTAAACAGAGTGGTGACTTCCATTTGCTAATTGCTACCGCCACCGTTTGCCATACAAAGGTGATCACATTGCCACTCTATTGAAAGCCCTTCTAGCGGCGGCTATGGGACGCACGTTCTATGCAGCCCAACTGGTCATGCTGTTCACCACCACCCGAATCCCAACACCACAGTTGAAAACACCGCTACCGCTCAACGCTAAATCTTACATCGTCTATGAATTCTCGTGTGAGTGCCGGGCCACTGACATAGGCAGAACGGAGCAGCAGTTACGTAATCGGGTCGACGAACACATTCCAGTTTGGGTTTGCAAGACGGTCACGGATACCACAATACCGGGCTCAAGTCAGAATGTGACAAATCACAAGGAACCAGCGTCATCGATCGCCCGTCACCTGTTGACTTGTCGACCCCAAATGAACCTGGAGAAGGCGTTTCGAATACGTTACGCCACAAAAAATCGAAGGCTTCTCCGGTTCGCGGAGGCGGTAGCACTTAGCAATGCCTTGGTAATTGATGTGTGTGAGTGTGCGTGTGTTTGTGTGGTCGCTGATTTTGTTGTTAAGCTTCACAGTGTCCATTGAACTCTGCTATATGAACCCAAAGGCTGCAGTATGTACCTGATGAGATGCAGCAAAATGTGCTCGAGAGATACATTGTACTACATAGCGAACAAGCCGGTTTTCATTGATTCGTCAGGCTGGATACATCACATTTATATCACAAATTTTACAGGGGAAACAGTAAGGGGGTAAACATGGAACGGGTGGTTAGTAAGGCCAGTCCTATCAAAGTAAAACTGCAATCAGATGCCCACTTGAACAGTAGGTTTGACAGGTTAACAGGGTGGGGGTTTGACCTGGTCATATCCAAACTGATCACATAACAGTCAGTAACAGGAGGTGTCACTCTATTATAGACTGACATGCATTTTGGATTAACCGCCTAGATTATGGGCATGTTGTGTGGTCCAACTGTCCGGTCCAATCTGTCGTTTGCTCAGACATCGTGGTCTCTTGAGCGTGTGTGAATCAACAGACATTCGAATGAAAACTCGTGAGAAAAACGCCTAACAGGTGTCACAAATCTCCTAAAGCAAACCAGATAAAAGAAACTACCGAACGATGCGAACAAATCACTGTGGTTGCGAGAGCCTCCTGAGAGGAGATGGGTCGTTGTGGCAGAACTGGGGGTGCCACATCAATGAACCTTGTCAACAAGTGTAGCACGAATACTCCGCAGTTGGTGGTAAGATGATCGGAAGTGATTAAACTAGTCTATTCTTCTGGGAATAGCACAGTGTCATCCTCCATGAATAATGAACGTGTTTGCTGACAGCACGGTGTTGGTGAGACTATATTTAAAAATTATTAAGTAAACATCAACTAGACACGCCGACCTGACAAACAGAAAAATAATTAATTATTAACAGCAAACCTCGAAAAAAAGAAACTGTCCTCGTTGTTGGTTTCCAGAACGCCACAAAATGCGGGGTAAACGAAAACGGCGTTTGTGAACACATTTACCAGTGGTGGTCACATTCATAAAATTGCAAACTACTTGAGTGATAGTCAGTAGCGTCATTATAGGAAACGAACCAGCAGGACGTGGTCGACCGCATAGCGCTGAAAAGACAAGCGAATTCGCGATTATCCAGCTCGCAAGAAAATGTTGCACAAATCAAACGATCACAAGCAAAAGTGGTTGAACGTTCACATGTGACAAGTCGGTGGTTCCCAATGTGAGGTCATCGGCGCAGTGGTCAACACGGTTGCCTCATAAAAACGTGGCCGGAGTTCTAGTCCCAGTCGTGGCAAGGATATGCACTGATGAGCTCTAATGGGCTCGATACTCGAGTCTAGTGCTTCCTTTCGAAAGGGGCTGACTGGAAAGTCTATAGGAATGCGACGGCTGCGATCAATTCTGTGGTGTTCAACTTGAACTTAACCAAACCCCTGACTACTCATCAGTCAAAAATCATTGTCTATGAGTTATACTAAATAATGTCGTATCCAGTACCATAAAGTATGAATTTCATAGCAGTTTTACTCTCAAATGAGCCTACACTTTCATGCATGAGCACAGATCGGCGTGATTGAGGGGTAAGCCACTAAGATACACCTAAAACAACCAGAGGAGGTACGTTCAAATCGGTAAGGTTCAATTGCGGTTTCCAAAATATTTTTGTGATGCAACTCGAGGTTAATTGAGATTTCCGTGACTAAAGAAGGTTATGTTTTGAAGAAAAGAATGGCTAGCAACCACTTTCCCAAAGGGTTACTGCATCATAAGTAATAGACATAATAAGCAGTTGAAATGCAGTGACTAATGGCAGGAAATATTACTAGTTTAGGACGTGTGGACTGCTTCTCCGGCAATTTATATGGAGAGCTATCGTAGCACGACACAACAAAGGCTAGAAGCAGAAATGTGGGGCAGCAAGTTCCAGAAACAAATTTGAATGGAACAGTTAGAACCATTAATGCGAACCATTTATGTCCTGACAAAATTCTTTGCATATTACCAAGCGTAATGAAGATGAGCGATCGTAATATACTGCTCACACGACTGGTATTCACTAATAAGACTAGAGCATATATTTTGATATCGAAGTAGCCTCAGGAAAAATACATGAAGAAACATCGGAATGCAGCATCACACAAAATGGTTGTTGCTACGTAAAGGAACTGAGCGCTGGCGTATACGGCAACCGAAACGGTCTGGACCGAGCGCTGTATGCAAATGAATGCTTTTGTTTGTCCTGTTTAAGCGCTTAACTCGTGTTGCTTTCTTGAATAAGTAACACTTGTGCCATCCGCGTTCTTGGCTCACGACACAAGTACGTATTTAGCAGCAAGATAGTATAAAATGGAAAACATAGATCAGCTGAGTCTGGACATCCATAAACATACAAAGCACACGGTTGTGCCATGCGTTAATTAATCACTATCATCGTTACCATGTTTTCCGCTTTATAATCTCTTGTTCCATGATATGTAGAAATTTACCAGGCAGTGGATCGTACGCATTAGCTCTCTTGATTGATTTTTTAAAGGCCAGAATGAATGTTTACGTCAAATGAAACTCGTATTTCCGACCAAAATGAAGGTTTGAGTCTACTGAAACCGACAGTAAACTGTTTACATTTATGCGTAAGCATTTTAAACAGGAAAATTCCCGTTTATTGCTAACTGAACGTCCGATACTAGACAAATAACTTACAGCATCCGAAATGGCCCTCCTCATAAACTTAGTGTTAATCAACTTCCGTGAATAGTGGAATTCATGCAAATCCACAAATGATCACAGCGGTATGAACAACTATTATGTTCGCACGAAACAACGCCAGCCTCGTGGTTGCCTTGTTTTTACTTAACCGCATCCACGTGAGAATTGCTCGAAAAGGATTCACTGGATAATTAGGGTTGCCCACCAAGTGCAAGTTACGACCTCGAACTAATCGCTCCACTGACACAGTAATTAATGGGCAGGTAAAGGTTATGGTCAGTGTAAACTTAACACGGCCCATGTTTCGTCGTGGCCCCCACATCCGGATAGAAGTTTCAGTTTTTGAAAAGAACGCGAGCCCCTCTCCTATCAAGGTTCATCAGTGGTATATATCCCTGTTCTGTCCAGACGAAATTAAGTACGGAATATCACCTGCAGCTGTTTCTAGCTAAATGGTTAGTTGGTGGGACTTCAGTAGCACCTATGGGGAATCAAGTGCAATGATTAACGTGGTTGCTTCATGAGAATATTAAACGTAGCTCAAACCTTGGTTGTAGCAAAAATGTGCACTACAGGTAAAGTCTGAAATGTGTGCAACAAGACTCTGGTGCTGCTTCTCGAGGGTGGTTGACTGAAAAGTCCGCCAGTACGAAGACGGTGATCAAATATGACAGATGATTATTTTGTATAAACGCTTAATCCTACACAAATGTGATTAACTTCAGGTGTCTAAAAGAAACTAAACAACATATCCCCCAAAATATGAATCGAAAGACCGAGCAAAAAGGAAATTTCGCAGCAACAAAGACAGCTCAGCAAGGTTAAATGGCCCGGCTTCATCGCCACACAATCTAGATCATTAATTATAAGTTACCGTTGAGGACACCGTTAACAACCATGTTCTGGTCATGTCCCTGACATAGTACAAGAATGAGGCCTAAGAATTGAGACCAGATTTCGAGGTACACTGAAATGTTCAATATAGAAAAGGTATCAGCTAGAACTGACTGAGCCCGCGTTTGTCGAGTGGGTTATATTGCGCAATCACATCAGAGCTGATATAAGATAGCATTGGATTTGTTATAAACGCACTTTCTCAAAAGCTGAAAAGTGGGTCCTATTCTTTTCCCCAACGAAGCCGCAGTACATAAGGAGTTAGACTGGCATCCCGCAACTTCAAATCTCCAGCAGATTTACTAACGCACATCTAAAGATGGTCAACACTATGGAAGAAAAGTAAATGTGTGTACCTACAGACCAAGAACGACTTTGTGCACACAGATGACAACTTAACATAATCAGATCAATCAATGTCACAATTCAGAAATTCACTACCGCAAAAGGCACCGGGCCAGATTTGATCGTCCTGAAAGGCGGCGCTGTCGAACTAGTAGAACCGTCAACAGTATTCTGTAACCATGTTGAAAAGTGGCCGTCTGAGGGAGGCCTGGAAATGGTGACATCTACTTCGAAAGACTGTTGCGGAGATGACCCAACAAACCACCAACCAATAGCGTTGTTTTCCATGGTCTACGAATTGATGCACAGCTCGCTAAATGACCCACCTCCGGGACAAAGTAGCAGACCTCAAACTCATCACTAAGCAGCAGTAGGGTTGCCGTGAGAGATATCCATGTCTCACAAATCTACTGACTAGCAGTGACTTTTGGGCGAAGGCTGTCAACGCAACAATGGTCATCAGCGTGAGCTATCTTGATTTTTTTCGATCTGGCCTACGACAGGGTTGGTCATTTCTTCCTACCACAAAAAACTTTACAATTATGGCCTTACTGAGCATTCACACAAGTGGCTCAATGATTACCTGAGAAAAGTACGTACAAATGTTGGGATGAATGAAGTTATCAGAGTGATGCCTTACAAAAAGCGACGTTCCGTAAGAATCCATCTTAAGATTTCTGATGTACATTTTTTTAAATTCCTAAACTATCCAGCATCGTCAAATCACTAACGACAGGAACAGGACGGGTTTTAAAGTGCCCGAATGATGCAAAAATCCTACAGAGCGTTTTGAAATATGAACACCAGTGGTTCATAAAGAATAATTCTCCGTTCAATGTCAACAGATGCGGTCATGCATACGCCTCATCAAAACTGTGCTGGTCCTTGTCTTGCCCGTTTCAGTATACGAGCGAGACCAAGGAGTCCTAGTGACAGACAGTTTGAATATATCTACAAATTGTGCAACCGAGGCTGAAAAAAGCATAAATAATCTGAGAACCACTAGGGAGAATTTCAGGTACCTTCCACCCCAAAATCTTTCGTAATCCGCTCACATCTGGAAATAAACATACGGACCCTTCGATTTTGTCTTTAAAAAAACTTGACACTTATTAAGTGTTCGTAAAAGGGTCACTAGAAGAACTATGTGACTCAGGAAAATTCCTTAACCAGAAAGACTGGTAAAATTAAACTAATTCTCAGTTAACTACAGGTATCTCAGAGAAGACCTAATTCTCGCCTACAAAATGCTCCGGACCCCGGGACAAGTCTCCCCCCTTAAACAAATAGGAACGGCTGAAATTGGAAAATCAGGTTAACTTGCATACGGAACTGCTTCACAGTTTGGGTTTGCTTCTATTGGAACACATCGCCCAAACATGTGGCCACGGTTGAACTGGTCGAAAGTTTTAGAAATTTACAGGATTGGTTGCATTACGAATTTCCTAGCCATCCTTCTAACCACAGTCCCACAGGTTAGTAAATGCGTATAATCGACGAAATTTGTTTCAGAATTCTTTGATATAATTGTATGACAAATTGCTCTTGATCATGCTCGCTTGACATCCATGAGGATACAAAATGTTATGTAACTGACCTGGTGATGACTTACCGAAAACAGACTCTGTTCGCCAAACCACCTTTATTTCTGATGAACTCATGAGGGTTATTCGAAACGGTAGAATTTGTTTCAATGTTCGTCATTGATATGATTATATACTAGCAGTCTCCTTAACGTTTTTTTCATTATACACTATTTCCCTACATTATCAAACCATCTAACATAACGTGTTCTCGACCAACACACAGCTAAGGGAACGCACAAAGATCATTCTTCCCCTGTACTAATCTATTAACCTATTCAACCTTATAGCGTTTGTCTAAAAATGAGAATTATATCAAACTTTCCCGTCACTTTCCAGAAAGTGAAAAATACAACCAGAAGAGTAAGTAAAGAGCGTATTATACAGTGTTTCAGAATCACAGTAGTAAGCCATCATGGATTCTCCGCCAAAGCACAAATCTGTTCGTAGGTTAGCTGTATCATAGTGCCGGCGCGAGTGCGTAGATCCACTTCGTTTCGTTCCAGATTCTGATCAATCAACCTGGCCATCTGGGGAAACGGGAAGCAGAAAGAAAGCTGGTGATGAGTGTACGACTCTTGAATAGACTAACTGAAGAAGTCGCGTGCCACCCGAATAAAATAGCAGGGAGAGAGAGAACGAAAAACGATACAGAGGTTCAAAAAAGAATTCACTAGTGGAAAAGCTGAATACGAACTAGCAACAAGCACACATACCTGGATATTGTGCACCACCCCAGCTGAGGCATGAAGCTACACTAGGAGCTCAGATATCACATAGTTTAATCGGAAACCCCGTCGTGTTAAATGGAATTCGCCGAATTATTCTGGGAAAGCGCTATCATGTCGATTTTTCCCGAGAGTTGGCACTGGAATCCCTCAATTCTATTGATGGGTAGTAAACTTGTACTGCTGGTAATCAATGTGACAGAGTTGCTAAGTTAGAGATGATCCGAATGTGAAAAACCCCAGAGTTCAGTTGACTGGCTCTGACTATAACCAGCAATCCTGCCATAACGATTATTAATACGAGGATTATCAGATCTATTTCACGTATATGCTCAAACAGCAAGCTACCTCGATTTGAATGACAAAAAAGGAAGTATCTTCAGGTAGCCTGAAGAATTACCGAACATGTCGTGATACGGGATTCACCTGAATACTCTAGATACCGGAGAGCTAATTCGAAGATAAACAGAAACAGTCTAGAATGTTACTAAGCTATGAAAAGCTCACAGTACCATGAAACGATTATCAATCGTAGAGGTTATCAGTGACCATTCTAATTCGCAACAAAATCTAGACTCCAGTCAGATAAGACGAAAATGATAAACCTGCTTGATTCCACAGCACCTGCAGTGACTTATCACAAAAAAAGGGTACACACTATAAACAAAATGTACATATCATGCATCCGAGGAACGGGAGTAAAAACTCTACTCCCGACTACAGGTCGACCAATGAGACAAACAACGTAAACACGGTCTGTATATTGCTGATGTAAATTCAATGAGAACCGTCAACATTTTCCCCGAAAACATTTCATTAAACTGCTTACTGGATATTCAAGCGTACAAAATGTTTAATTAGCAGCAATAAGACCCCTCTAATCATCGATAGGAAATGGAAAATAAGCAGTTACAAATACTGTGTAACGATCACAAGCTAAGCCTCACTTGGCATATACAATACAAAACCATGAATAATTGCTGACTAAACAGAGATGCCCAATAAAAAGAGAGCCAGGAGGACCGAACAGCTAGCGCGAGTAGGCGCTCTACGCACACCCGAGTACGCAGGGGCATGAATCACACATTCACATTGTTTTATATTATCACTCTGGAACATGATACAGTGTAGTGTGGTAAACGTCCACCACAACAAGCCTTCCGATAAACAACCAACTGCAAACAGCGACTCCCCAAGCACAATGCTACAAGGTATCCATTACACGGTCCCATATTACACAAAACATCTGTTTGACATCCACAACCTCTTCATAAGGTCTGTCAGAAACTACCACACACGGTCATAAGATCAGTTGCCAAATCAGACAGATTATGTGTGATCTTTTCACTCACATCAAAAATGAGTTTAGTAGTAAGGGCAAAACTCATAGCTATAAAGAGTTTGTGTTAAGTCGATTGACGAAGGTTTTAGGATCCAATAAAAAAGCATGATTAATCGTCAGGGTATAACCTTGGAGTGACGAATTTTAGTTAGGTCGCAAACCGCCCAAATTATGAATCCACGGCACACTATGCATACAGACAGCGCAGTGATCAAATATAGGCGGTGTTATCTTTTATTCAGGGAGGAAATGGAATAGATTCGTTTAAGTACACGCGGACAAAAAAGACTGATAAACGAGATTAAGAAAAAATCTGTTTGTGGACAAGAATACTCGCAAACAAGCTCATAGTCCATGGAGTTTAAATATCCAAAAGGCGCAAAAGATTTATGAATCAAGATACATTTGTATAAGCCTGAATAAAAAGCCACACAATTAACATGCGAATGTTAGAAGTAAGAATATGCCCATCACTTAAACAGAAGGTCATTGAGATGTCAACCGAGTTGGGGTATGACAAGTTTTCGACGAATAGTCGTTGGTTTTCAAAAAAATTTCAGGGAAACAATATCAGCTCCCCCCAGAAAAGGCGCAGATACTTCCGCAGCCCATTTCCAGAAATACTGGCTAAGTCATTTGCAGATGCATTCGCAAGCTACCGAGACAAAATCTCACACTAGGGAACGGGAAATGTCAAAGGGATCTAAAAGGATCAAATCACCGTGATATAGAAGATGAAAAATTGACGCGGTTAGTGACAGGAGTGAAGAAGTTAAGGCGTCACAAAATAGAGACCCAGTATCTTTGCGTGTAAATTAGACATGGGTTTTGATGGGGGGCCCTGACTTCTTGACAAATGACACCGGATAAGATAAAACCTGCCGACAGAAAGTTACTGATTTTGCTCAACAGTGACTCAATCATTATACGGCATAGGAACACTGCCTTCTTGCTCCGAAATATTGGAGCGAAAGGCCGTTCAATAAAGCACGATCCTTATTTTTAATTCGCACGTTCCCACGCTGCTCGTGCGCTCACGTTTATGAACGGGAATTTCAGTGCACAATGCAGCGGGGTTTCCATTTAAGCGACGCGTGCACTTTTGCTGATTCTGTGCATTTCGCTGACAGCGTTTGTAGTGGATTTTCGTCGGTCGTTTCTCGCTCGTTGGTTCAATTTCGTTTAATCATGGCTTGTTCGATCTCTCGTGTTGTCCATTGTGGGTTTTGATCATATCTCACCATCGCATCGAGATATTCCACTAAGTGTTGAAATCATCACCTGCCCGATCTGATCACCCATCACAGTATGACAACGGTGTTTAGCCTTTGGACTCGGTAGCACCAAGTTGGCATGCAGAAAACATCTATCACGGTATGTTACGCCCTTGTGGGCCCTAGGGACAGTAACTAGTGAGAGAAATAAACAAGTAAACGTACTCAACCATATAATGACGGGATAAGGCGGCTGTTAACGGTATTGGACGGATTTTCAGTCTTTATCATCAAGTCATAGTTTGAACGCTACAGATTTCCGCGATAACGAGACGCAATCATGTGAACAAGTCATAGGCGGTAGCGATAGCATTTCAGGTGATAAGTACATCATGTTGTGTGGGGCTAACATAGTATGTAAATTTTGGTAAATACTCATTTATATTTGCTGGTAATAAACAGTTGTTCAAAAATCCTGTAATCTCAAACCGACCTCAAAATACTTCAAATATTAACATAGTCATTAATCCTTTTACAATTATGTACATTGGATAGCGGCGTGGAATGCACTGGTGACCACCAGCAAGACGCAGAATATCTCCGCAGCCAAAGGATTAGGAAGTAGACGTATCGGATAGAGAAGCTATGGCAGTCACCATTGAGCCCTAATTGAACGCTTAGACGAAAAATCCGAAGTTGTTTCTCAAAGCGATTAGCTTTCAGCATGATCTAGAAGCGGACTTGCACAAACGGCCAGGAATACACTAGGCACCTAATGAATAAGTAACCGTTAATGGTAAACACCTTATAAATGGAGACTACAATAAAAATGATGGATTCCTTTGCCTTGTTGGAAATGATATTACCTGCGTAGTTCATAGACGTTCAAGTTCTTTTATAGTAATCACCCTAATGGTTATGCAGGGGTGTACTGTAGGGAGGTTTTAAGATAGTATGACGCTGTTTCCGTATGAGAACTGCGTGTACAACCCCTCGGGAACTGAAAGTAATAACTCATGATTATGATAAACCAAACAGGTTCTTTAACTAACGCAAAACAAAATACAAAACTAATGATAGACTCCAGCTACCGACTTCACACGAATAGATGGTGATGAATTTTAACGTTACTCATAAAACACAACACAAAAAGTACTCGTCGGCCGGAAATCTGAATAAAAAAGAAGCTACATTATTTTAGAGTAAGTGGTCATTGAAACCTGACTAACGAACGGCAGAATAATAAACACGTGGGGAAACACTTTTACCATAATAGCACGTCAGTTAACAATGCAGCACATACTTGCACCGCATAACGATCTGACGCGGCATAAGTTCAATAAACTGACCTCTCCGTCTCTTGCACCCTGAAGGATCATGACCATAGAGTTGTTGGTGCTTGGAACCACCGTCTGTAGATATCTTGGCTGTACGCCTAAGCAAACGAGTAAAGATGAAAGACAACTGACCAGCTTACCTTCAACAATACGACCGGAAGACGTTCTACAGGTGCACAGACCAGACTCGACCTTCACGACAGTCATCTGACGAAATAGAGGTAGGCTATGAATAGAGGGCACTTTACATACCAACCTTTTGTTTATAGTACTTTCCATCCAGGTAACGTCTGTCCAAAAATTTCACCAACAGATTCGGTCGGACCCAAGAATGTTTGGACGGAGTTCTAGATAGAATTAATCAAGTAAACTTCAAAGGAAAATGCATCGTTTATTAAAAAGAACGAGGTGAAAATTACTCTCTAAAAGGCAGTCATAATTGATACAGGCACAAACAGCGTTGTTCCAATTACTGGATTATCGAGAGTGCAAGAGTCATGTACGGGTGTCCAGTGAAAATCAATCTGAGCCACACTCCAATACTTAATTTCCTGTGAGGACCACGTAATACGGAGTTTGGGAATTAATTAACACAGACAGCAAACGATTTCGTAACATCTCTAGATTGTGCCAAAACACATAACATCACTTTCTATTTCATTTTTTAAATATTCGGGGTAACTTTTGAAAAGAGGCTCTAGCTTTGACTAGACTTTACCAGCAGTGCCTAGCCTCATCTGAACAAATACGGGAATTCCCGCCCTCATCGTTTATTAAGCACCAAACTTAACCAAAGCGTCACACAAATGCAATTATCGCTTGAAGAGTTATAAAAGATGAGTCAACAGACTGCCACATTTACGCCCGAAAGCGTGTCCAACCAGCGGTATGGATGGAAGTGTTTCTTCAATACTAACAGGGGCCTGTAATTGCACCACTATGGGGCGTCAAAGTTTGGAATAACTCGGAAATGCCTTTTGTCCTAGGAGATGTCCCACACCTGACAGTGGTGTTAGAGAAAAGCCACCGCGTGTCGCCAAAATTCAATTACTAACCTCAGGCACCGACAGAACATTCCTCTCTCGTTAAAAACAGAATGCATAATGTAAGTATGCGCGATACGGCTACGAAATCTGGCTGTTCCACGTCGCTGACGATCGAAAGTTATCTGTTTGTGACCGTTGCTTGTGACGCATTGCTTGTATCAATCGACAGCATCATTCAAGCAATGAGGTAGTTCGTTGACGAGTGTTGGAAACAAACAGAGTTAAATTAGGCAAGGTAGAATCACTCCACTCGTCAGGGTGGTTGGTGCACGTTATAAGCGTGGGCAATCAATTCGCATTTTAAATCACACTTTCTAGACATGGTCATAATTAGAAACACGATAGGTTGGATGTCCAAAGAGAGAGTATGAAGAAATGAGCTCCGCCACACTTTCTGGCTGGAGTGTAAAATATTCTGAATGTCACTGGTCAGAAACGCTGAAGGCCTTGACCATAACTCGAAACTAACAGCGAGAATGTTAAGTTTCGTGTCAACTATTAGCATGTACGTTTGTTTTCAAAAGAAAACTGACATAACAACGAAAATGCCAAGATCGCGTGCAGTACAAACGTAAGAAAACATTCCTTTCATTATCATTACACAGCTCGTTTCTGTCAGCCACTTTTTTCATTAACAGTGCTACTGATTGATACTCAATAATAATAACAATAATTTTTCAATAGTACCCCCAGGCTCCTACGGTAACCCAAGAGACCGTGAACAAGTTCAACATCAGCTATATAGACAGTTTTATAACACCAAAGTGCTAGAATCTAGTAAAGTTAATCAATCGACAGAATGACACAGACTATCCACGTAAAACGTCATTAGCCTGTCTCGTTTATTCCAGTAACCCTCGCAGTCGCCTCACAGAATCATGAAATTAGAGCTTGATGAGTCTGTCTGATAGTGGGTGACGTCGAATGAAGCAAACAACCGAGTTATCAGATATCCCGATTTCGAAAGCTTTATGACATTCATAGCAATTATGGTTTGAAAAATGATGCATCACTCTTTTGGTTAGTGGTCAACACTCGGTACTACTGACAGTTATCGGACTTGTTGGTGTGAAAACGGTATTATGCCGGAACGACTCTAATACTGCAGATTGCGATAATGCCCAACCGACAAACATACTAACGTTTCATAGAATAGAGACGATAAATCTGTCAAATACAGAGACGTGGTTCGACGGATGATCTAGTTCGAACCTTAACCGCGTAACAAGTGTGTCCATCAGCAGTTAATAAACTGACTAATCTGAAGTCACATGAGAATGGTAGAGAGAGAGAGAGTACCAACTGGTCAGATGACGGTTGCTATGTTAGCAACAACCAACGATCAGTACATGGATGCAGGAGACAATTGCAAATGTCACACTACAAACTTGGCATAGGTCATGAAGACCTTCAAAATAAGTTTGATCGGAGTCGAAAAAGTCGGGTGATTTACAACGAACTGTTCAAAGTAAACCAAAACAGTGTACCAGTTTCTGTACGGATAAGTGTTTGTCATAAAAAGAAGTCCAGTTCGTCCAAAGGTGAGCTGAAGATGGACCACTGTTGAGAACAGGCTACTAACCACGGGGCCACCGGTTCCAGCTTCAATCACCTTGACTATTAGTTACTGTCAGAGATAATCTATCAAGTATATGATCCGTATACGTTCCAGTGTATCGCACGGAAGTAAAGACCCCATGATATAGAAATTGTAAACAGCTTTAGTGAAGATAAACTCTGCTAATGTATGGATTCCCATTCTGAGTCAACCGACAAGAAACCACCAACCGCGCATAACCCTAAAACAACTCGCGGATAAAGAACACATTCACACATTTAATGCACCAGGTAGTCGATGGACCTACCGATGTCTCGAGGAAGACTCATAGACACGTTCATCATGCTGCTGCTGCTTAGATGATATTCTCCTTGTGAAGATCTCCATTTCCGGTCCTTCATCCGAGTTCTTCTGACCATTAACCTCTTCTGCTTTGTATCGGTCGACATCGGCTTGATCTGAAATTACATGGCGAAAAACATTAGTAGGTGTACGTCACGTCATAGTATGATGGGGTTAGTAGTACTGAGATGTAACAGTGCCTGAACAAATTGACAAACAGTCTGAAAATGAAGACGAACAAATAAGAGGGATTCCGTTACTAATTTCCATAAAAATTCAAAATATTTTATCGGCGGCCAAAAAGAATACTACTCACTATGTACAGCAGACCGGTACATGTTCTAGTGATAGCCGCAAGAGTGAACTAGATAGTACAGATTCATTCAAACCTGAACAAAAATGTTCGATACAGTTTGACTTGTAGCTTGCAAGCTTTCGTAAGTAAACGGTGATAAAGTGGTCCGATAGAATAAATACCGTGACTGGTTGAATCGAAAATTACGAGGCTTGAAAACTAGCATCCAAATGTGATACAGCTGCAAAGCAGTTGTATCAAACAGTGTAAAATAAGAGACTGACTAAGTACAGCAATTATACGTGAAACGAAATGACTTTTTCTGAATGATCACAGGCGGCGACACGTCATCGGATAACATAACAGTATTCAAATGTTCTAATGAAAAACTTAGTCTGATTGAATGAAACGTACTTAGACAGTTCGCAAATTTGCTGTACTCTTTCTCAGACACCAAGCGTAACATGTGTTGGAGGACTGACACCACTTCTTTGGTGATTGTCAATTTGACAATCACCCGGCCAGTATCACCATCCAGTCCGTTGACCTTAAAAAAACAAACAAATAGTTTAGTGTAGTGCAACTGAAATAACTCTAGATAAGAGGTATCCGGTATTTGAAGAAATACATGTGAATCAACAGTTAGTGGGAGAAAATTTGGCTGCACGGGTAAGCTGAAAAGATGATCAGATAGAGTAACTAGCGTTAAACTAACTAGAAAAACTGGAAGCACTTATGAACCACAAACCAAAAAAACAGTCTAATAAAACTTTATATGAATGGCGATGGAAATGCTTCAGCATCAAGATGCGAGCAAAGGCAACCTGAATACGGACAGACAATGTTAAATGAAGTAGCATGAAGCGAAGTGAGTTTAAAACTCAAGCAGACCATCGGGAAGACAAAAATGGTTGTGATTAGAACTATTCTACCTCATGAGTGAAGTTACTTCACACAGAGATTTGAACATTGATTAATGAATATCAGGACGTAAAACTGTACTCATACGACGCAGCAATTATTGCGATAAATAACAACGATGAACACCTCACAAATTAGCGCCAAATTCATTAAAGATGGGAGCGAATTAAATAGAATCACGAAGTAAACTGTCACCAACGATGATATTGGAAAGATTAACACTTTCCCCTTGACAGACCATTCATCATTCTTAAGATAATAAACAAAACACTCACTGTGCCGTACCACCCCTTGTGTTTGCCTAAAACAGCTTGGCAACGCGCTCCCGAACGCCAGGACAGCTTTTCTTTGGATAGCGTTTTTGCGTCCTGTTTGGCTGCTTCTACTGCTCGTGGATCTGCTCCCAATCCAAGACCTTTGGGTCTCACAGGTCCGACTGGTTGCCTGATAGTGAAATCAATTGGTTACTACTAGAAAAGTGAAACACAAATAAGTACGTGTTGGCGGTTTTCAAATCCTCCGGGTTGAAGCCCATGCCTGCAAGGACCGCTAGCCCAAACTTCTCTACCGGAATAGCTTCGTAATTTACTGCTTCGGGCTACAGAATATTAGGATTAGAATAAACAAAGGCTTACTTCCTCCGAGGCGGAAATGACAGTTTTCAATGGAATGGTAAAATTTCCGCCGGTCCAAGGATCGTCTCCATTTTCGCCCGCAGCGTCTGAACGATACCAACAGTAGAAAACAGCTTACCTGCCTGAAGTTCTTTCAGAGCCTGTTTCGTCAATTCATCTGCTTCTGTCGCTGGTTGACGGTTTGATCGGAGACGATTCCGAATTCCACTTTTACTGTGCACAAGAGGAATTATCAGCGGTGTTTCAGGGGGTTTATCCGAACTAAAAGTGTCAGAGAGTTGAAAATCCTGTCTACTTTATCACTTTGTCTTCGATTGAAGTAATGTATTCACGAACTGCCTCTTCGGGTTTACTTCCAGGTTTGCTAATAGCAGACACCGGCAGCGGCGGCTTTTTTTGTTTGGAGAAGGTGAAGGAAAACTTAGGCCCTTCCATTTATTAGGCTGCAGATTACAAATAACAATGCCTGAAAGTGTAAAACATAATTCATAAAATGTGGGCATTGCTTCCAGAACTGTTCTGCCATCTCGACGTGGTGGTCAGGCTTGTGCACCGCATCGATCTGAAGGGCCATGCTGACTAAGACTTGGGTCCCTAAACAGTCCTTATCGGACAGGCTAAACAGTAATGGTCAGACGAAAAGCAGATGCACTCATAGGATTGTATAACAGGCTACTGACCGCGTAGGTGTGCACAAATAGTAAGGCGTGATTCTATGAGTATACAGCAGGACCATTTTTATAGTTGCGGTACTGCTGTCATCCAAATAAGGAAGAAGTTGGTTAGAAAAGGTTCAGTCAAAAGAGCACTCCGATCGCCCCACGGTTGACCGTGACCGCTGGCGAAACACCCAATACGGTTGAAACACTTCCGATATCAGTTAAAGCCTGATGTAGCTGCGAATAGTCCACTGCGCACAGTGGTAAACAAAAACAAACATAAATACCTTGTTCACTACGCTATCGAGCTGGACAAATCCATTAAAGTGAGTCAGAGTGTTAAGTCAGTGATTCCATACAGGGTCGTCGTCTCGACCTTTACTGCTACCTTGGCGAGGTGGTCGGGCTTGTGTACTGTTTTGATCCCGCGGGCTATGCTGACTAGGACTCCGGTCCTTCCAGGTGCAACCTTGTCAGACAGGCCAAAGGGGAGTAGTCAGACGAAAGGCAGTTACACTCATAAGATTGTATGTCGCACTACTGACCGCGTAGGAGTGCTTAGGTAGTGAGGCACGATCCTATGAGCATACAGCAGAACTATTTTTATAGTTGCGGCACAGTTGTCTTCCGTATCAGCAAGAAGGGTGTTAGAAAATGTACCCTCAGACAAAGAGCACTCCGATCGCTCAACGATTGACCGTGACCACCGGCGTATTATCCAATACGGTCGAAAAACATTTGTTATCTGTCAAAAGCCTGATGAAGCTTCGAGTATATCCACTGCGCGCAGCAGTGCTCATAATCAGACATCAATGTCTTATTCACTGCGCCCTCGGGCTAGGCAAGCCCCTCACTGCCAAGTGAGTTAGACTCTTGAGTCATTGGCTCCGGGTAGGGTCTCCCAAGAAAGCCCTGTATCCTGTTGTCTCGCAGGTCAGACTTTTGAGTCAGCAACTCAGGGTGTGGTCTCTCAAGTCAACCCCCTTCCGCGGCATAAACAAACGGGAAGTATCAGAAGTTATCGTTCCCCCGACAGTAAAATTACTAACCCAATACAGCTTCATCCTACTACTTTATCCTCCATTTCTTCTATCTTCCTTGTACCTTCGGACGATAATTGTTTTCTGAGGCCAAGACAACTGGTAAACATTGGCGCCTTCAATGTCCGCACTCTCCGATAAGTCGGTCAGCAAGTCGCTCTGGCAAGTACTCTCTCAAGCCTGGAGCTTGATGTATGCTATGTGTCGGGGACGCGAGTCTACGATTATAGCACGGTTATCCATTTGAGCTCACCTCTAGATAACTGTCGATTCAAGCGCTTCTATCTCAGGGTTTCTGGTGACACTGAAGCTGAATCTCGCGGTCAAGCTGGAGTGGGAATCGCACTGAGTTCCAGAGCAGAGAAATGCCTGCTCGATTGGACCTCAGTGAATAGTCGCTTGTGCGCTGTCCGATTCAATACATCGGTAACAGTCTGTCGACGCAAATCTGAAAGGCGTTGTGTATTCATTA
>JTDE01001113.1:149232-171433 GCA_014338405.1 Paragonimus skrjabini miyazakii
CCTTCCACCAGTAGCCCACAATCGTTAGTTATTAACAATTATCAATGAATATTCACGATTTCCTTTTGCGTGTCCTGATCAGACTAATGAGATCGTTAAATGTTTTTGCAGTTGTTCCAGTTGTTTGGTACTCGGGCGTACATTCATTCTGATCGTGGATCGTCATTTATGTCGTCTAGTGTCCAACAGTTCCTTCACGAAAGGAGAGTTGCGACAACTAGAACGACACCATACAACCCCAGGCTAACGGGCAAGTAGAACGCTTGAACGAAACGCTTGAGAAAACCGTGTTGCGCACTTGGCAATCAATCAATGGAAATTTGTTCTTGATGCTTTTCACTCCGTCAGATAACTCCTGTGTACCGCAACTAATACCACACCATATGAAAGATTCCTCCTCTATAACCGGAGGTCGACCTCCGGAACAACTCTCCCGATGTGACTGACTAAACTTGGGCTGATTTTGTTGAAGAAGAATGTCAGATAGTCTAATTACGATCCACTCGTCGAGGGAGTTGAATTACTTCAGTTCAATCCACAGTACGCGTACATCCGCCTTCCTAGTGGTAGGGAGGAAACAGCTTCTGTTCACCAACTGGCCCCCAAAGAAGAAGTCATGCCTGAGACTCACTTGCAAGGACTATGGACACCTTCGATCGAACAGACTGCATCTGTACCCTATGATGGCGTCCCTATAATGGAACAGCATAACAGCATTCCCTCAGTTGACATACACAACACCGAAGCTTATGATTCTCCCAATATCGATCACACGTAATCTTGAAATGTTAATCAACCAACAACAGCGTGTTCATCCATACAGTCTGAGAAACAGAGACACATAGACCTACTACATATTAACGCTCATTGCCAAACATTGTTTCTCCGATCAGTAAACATGCTCAGTCATATCCCTGTAACCTACCATTGTTTTCTACTCACATTTCTTGGTGGGGGAGAATGTTATGATTTTTTGTGGTATTTCTTTAGTCTTAGAGTTTGTAATCTATTTACGTTGTCTATTTCAGCTGTCATACGCCAATTATCAGACGAATAAAGCCTATCATACGGGCCTCTTACTCTTCTGCTTTTGACGCGAGATTGTTGGGTTGTGCCGTCGAATCTAATTGTTCACAACAGATTGCCAGTTGGAAGTGACAGAGGATTACTGCTGATTGGGCCTTCTGGAAATGAGGTAGAAAACTACCCATGAACTACCGTCCTGTCAGCCTAGTGGTGAAACTGCTTAAACGCTGGGACATAGATTAGATAGAGGGTCACTTAACGTGCTATAACTTGCAGACTAGTGTGCTAAGTTCATCATACCGTAATTTACGCAGTACTTTTCGTACCTTATCAGCTTGCTTACTGTGAAGGAAAGATGGATGAAGGCTGTGGACCAAGGACTTTCGGTGGATACTATGATCGTCGAATTTGATAAGGTTTTTTCTAAGATTTCATACCAAAAGTTTGACCGAAATATTCGCCCATGTGAATTGACCGAAAAGAGCTTGTGGTTGGGTTTTCGTCTTTCTGCATGACAGCAGTGCGTCCGTATCGGTTCTGGTCTCCTTTCTCAACGTACCATCGTGAATGTAGTTCCAGACGGTTCTTCCCTCGGTAGCTTCGTGTCCTCTTTTTATGTTGACATTTTTCCTGGGGTGCCAGACAGATCATCGGCGGTGTTGATTCTTCGAGCAATGTCGTATGGTGCATGTTCATGGGTGGCCTTATGTTCTTCTGAGCGCACGGTACACTATATGTTTATGTCATGGGCTGGCTGCTATCAGTATATATTGGTAAGTGTACAGTGCTACGTGTCTGTTCAGCCAAGGCTACGTGTATCCTTATTTTGAGGACGACTTGCCGTCAATGTATCGAAAAACCGACTCTGGATTCAATATACCAACTGGTTCCAAGACCAGTAATGCATAACGGTTAGCAGCCTTACGTGTTCTTCCCTTTCTTAGGATGATGAGAAAAGCATTTGGTAGGTTTACGGGGGTATGTCTACCAAATCTGTCATAGAGTTAATCAGAGTTCAATGCTGCGTCCAGGTAAGTTGAACAAAATGACAAAATGATGTTGGAACGTGTTCTGTGAGTTGGCGGTGACTTGTACAGACTATAGGGCTGGTCTCACCCTCATTGATTAAAAAGTGTAGGCACGTTCTTGCATTACCAAAGGAGGTCTGGTACTTACGTTTAAAACCCTGTCAGGAAGTAGATTTAGGCCTGTGCTGGTTATTTAATACTGCTGTTCCTTACATTTTCCATGTATGCTGAGAAACTTAACAAGCCACGGCCTGATCACGTGGATGCGGACGCACAGCTGTTCAGACGTGTAATAGAATGCTGGAACTCGCTGCCGGGAGTGGTAGTGTTTGCGTCTACCGCGAGTGAATCTCAACTTGATATTCTTCTTCCCTGTTCTCAGTACACCTTCTCCTTCCCTCGTCCTAGATTTTGCGGTCATTTTATTTTGTCCATTACCACTGTAGCCCTTACCGCTCATTTCCCTTTCATCAACCTCGTTCTTATGCTGTTTATCTTAACAAATGTTTTGTGTACTTGCTCTACGTAACACGCACAGTTAAGAACTACCGGTACGAGTTGTGTCGACATTCGATTGGAGTATTATTTGACCCGCGTGTATTTTCGTGGCTCATTCACACTAACCAGAAATCTGCTGTGCCGGAGGAGGCTGTGGTGTGTGGTAATTGTGAGTAGTTTACGAAATACCGGTGATGCCTGTATTTGGAAACACGCCTTGACAGTTACCACTTTTGCGTATAGCGAATAGGTTACCAGGAACTGGAGGCAGACAGGAGTCTGGTTCCAAAGCAGCGTTCAGACCGGATGAGAAGTCAGTACAAGTCTAGATAGACCCGTTGGATTTCTCTGTTAACACAATGGGAACGATCCACACCGAGTAGGAGACTCGTACCAAGACGCCAATTTGCCCCAGATATCTTAGCTCCTGGTTTTCGAACGGCGGGGCTGTTTAGGATACCGACCGTTTTTGGCGGAAGACCGGTTGGCTGCCTGGACAAAGGTGCACCTTTGTGTGCATGTGAGAGCAGAAATCAAGGCCATACTGGGACACAGAGGTGGACTGATAAATTGTTTGAGCAACCGGGCATTTGGATTCACCAGGAACCTTCGCTTGGTTGCTGGTGGCCAGGACTGGAACGTGAAAGAGATCAAGTAGTTCGAGTCGAGTGGACTCGTGAAGTCTAGAATCGGTGACGAATTATGCCCCGTCAGTGGTGGTGCATTGAAACGACACTAGCCGCTACACGCACTGATTGCTGTCCGAAACGGTCAGTGGACAGGAGGGCTGCCCAGAGATCTTTAGAGCATGTCGAAGCTGATCGTGGTATCGAAGGCCACGTCTAGCGAAATATGAGCCACACCTCTGTAGATTTGGACGGATACATCATCGGTCTGGAAGGTGGCTAGGTGCCAATCGAATGGAACGTGGTAGGCTTCTTGAATTTAGGGACTTGGCCAAACCCGTCACTGTCCGTCGTTTGTGGCTAGAGGAAACCGTCGTTGTATCCGGCCGTGTGACCCCATTGACGGCGATACTGCCGGCAAGGAAAGAACTTGTTGAGCTGCCGCTAACCACAGTAACAGCAAACCGCTAAGGAATTTTTGACGTTAGTGGGACTGGGCTGAACGGACCATGCAGGAGGTTGTGGTTATAAACGAGAGACAGCATGAACTGAGCGGGGCGCCTGTTCCGGTCACTGGTTAACGGCCGAACCGCGTTTCAATTCGACCACCTTCACCAATTTGTTCATCAACTGTTGTGTCTCCATGTTTGGTTCCTGACTGATCTTAGCCAGGAGGCTGAAAATTGACATAGCCCGACAGCTGAAGACCGCATGCGAAGATCAGGTACCTGAACTGGTCTCCCGTGAGAATAGTATGCCTGGCCCGTCTGCGCTCACAGTGGGCGAAACAGGCATCAGTGACAAAGTCGTTGGTATAAAATGAAAACCGCTTTTTCCTAGGGGAACACTAGTCTACCCTTCAGACTCATTCGTACTCTTGACTTAGGACGTCTGTCAGTCAGTGATGCTATCGGCGAGGCAGAAAATATACTTCTGAGTGATGAGTCTTCTAGGTTAGACTACCCGGAAGAACACTGAGGACCAGTTTGGCTAGCCTCCAGCTTGTTCTGTGTTGCCGCCCCAAACTTGCAATTTAGTACTCTGGTTGGCAGATTTAGAACCATCCACCAATGCTGAGGTCCGCTATCGCATTTTGGTTCTCAGACACAACAGGGTTGCTAGCGCAGACTGCCTCGTGCTGTCGCTTTTCGAAAAAGACATGAAGGCATTGACTCAGCTGCTTCAACGTATGTAGACGACGGAAAGCGTCCATCCTCAATTCAATGCACCTCAGGATGTGGACGCTAAGGAATAGCGGGTAGGGTTCCGTTCTGGACGAGGAATCACCGAAAAAACTTTCGCTTTTAGTCGAATTCTGGAGCAACATCATGCGTATAGCTGACCAACACTTATCGTTTTTCTTGACTAAGAGCGCGTTCGATTAAGTCCATCGATATATACTTTCAGGGTTACGTGAGTGCAGGTCAGACGTCAGTTTTACGAATGTGTGCATGTCTTGCATCTCTTCGTTAGCATGTAAACCTTGGACGAACCTTTTCCATCCCTAATTTCTTTCCATTTTTTGTTCCTCCTCATCATTCACTTTTTTTCTGTAACCCTTACTTCCCGCCTTCACGATATTTGCGTACATTATCAACCCTTTGTACGTTTCAGGGAACTATCCACAGTGACTGTGCTAGAAAGATCGAAAGGATTACCGTCATAACCCCTGAGAGTCATCCGTTATCCTGCTCCGATGATTTTAAGCGAAATGTAATTGAAGTAATAACGACGAAACCATCGCTGTGAACTGTTTGGTGTGAATGCCACAGTAACAGATGACCATTCTGTGTATTTTACTGTCATTGTCAGCAACTTCCTGACTCTATCCAGGTTCCTGTTCTTTGTTTTCTACACAATGAAGTTGTGGAGTTCATATGCACGATACCTCAAATGGTCTAAGGTGGTCTGTGGTGATCTTTAATCTGATCTGTACGAGTTATGATTCCAGTTCGAAAAGCACGGTTGTTGATTCACATCAGACTTAGAGCCGATAGTCCAGACATCGCAACTTTCTCCGACGACTTGTTTGTTCGCAGTGTGCATGGAAAACAACTAGACTGAATGGGTATAACTGCTTTTTCTCTCATTTTCTAATCATGTTCTCCCATTAGCCGTCAGGAAAAATTTTCATCAAAAACTGAATCTTTCCCTTAAATTGCAAAGTAACCTTCCTTACCTTTGCACCTCAGGCTGTCTTGCCACGCAGCATATTGGATCGCGTATGAACTGGGTGCTGTCAGATTGCTCAAACCTAGACAGAAATAGCCACGGCATCTGGCCGTCTAATTGGTAACTGCACGATTGGTGACCGATTTTTACTACTGAGCATTTTCACGCTTTGATTCCTGTGCACTGGAAAGGGGTATTCAGCATTGGGGGTTACGAACCGTCGAAGAAGTTTCATTAAGAAAATTGTTCAGTGTGTTTTAGGCTGGTGACCATAACGTGTTGCTAATGGACTCCATGATGTGTACATTTTTACATCTAGGGTTCTAACTTTGATTGCCATTAAAACCCTGGTTCCGTGGAGATTGCTCCATAATTCCTTACATCAAGGACCTTAAACAAATAAGGACTAGATTTACAAATCGTATTATAAGAAGGTGACTTCAAAGGTTAAACAGCTTACATCAGATGGGAACCAGACCGTCCGAACACCCACTGCAGTCGTGGATATATGTCGTAGTGCAAGTGTGCAGCACGTTCGTATTACCCATTGATAGATGACGGGGATGATATTTGTTCACTCCTTCTTCCGGCATCCGCATCCTAGAGGTGTCACTCTGCCAGGCATTCGACTGAGTGGCTACTATAGTGTGTTTAACATCTCTTCCTTGTAACAAAGTGACTTAAACTGGAATATAGCGAATATCCCTTGTGCCTATAGATTTCGACCATCTCGTTTGTATTTTAGCATCTATTTTTCAGTTAAAGCATACGACGGACGCTTGTTGTACCAATCTACGGGATGAAAGTTCTCACACCGCCGGACGACCTGCTTTGTCTCCACACTTCAGAAGATTCTGTCGGTATCTTTCTATACATTTACTTTTTATTGCTTCCATAAGTGATTTCCTCCCTACTGCAAAGGTATGAATTGAACCAGATATATACTTGGCTCGGCAATAACATTCTTATTTCACTGAATCCGAACCGTGATATCCCTGAATTATATTCTGAAACTAAGCATGATTCAATTTGTCGGGTAAGTAACTGCTTTTAATCGAATTTGTTCGCAGAACCCCAATTTGCGTTGTTCGCCACACATATACGCATTGGCAGAGCAATGCTTACGTCTCATGAGGGAAACCGGCTCGCATCAGTCCATTATAATTTCTGGGTTAAGTGGTTCTGGTAAGACGGAAACTGCGAAACATACCTTAAAATATCTGGTTCGTGAAAGCGCCCGTAAACGTCACAGACAAACGTAAGGGTCTCGTTTTTGCCTGCATTGATATTCTTTTGTGCTCTGTATAATTTATTGAGAGTTGTTCTAGACGTTGTATTTGGTTAAAGTACATTATTAGATGTACAGAATGGTTATTTCGTTGAAATTTCGGTTCTTCATTGTCTTACTGGCTATGACTTCGATTCGGATAACACGGGCCAACTTTTTTAGGTATGAGGATCTGCTATTCACAGGACCTATGGAAGGTGTTTGTTCTGCTGTTTCTCACTCAAACATTAGTGGTATCTTTCCGTCCTGCACACTCCTCAGTTTCTTTAGTGTGCGCACTGTAACACGTTGGTTACTAGTTCACATTCCAACCTACTGTCCATGGCTGATGTATCCGAACAAAATCCGTCAGTGGAACGTGTGTTTGAGTGTGAACGTCATCGTGAACAGCTGTTCCTTCCAAATACCTACTTTTTTTCGGTCGTTTTTCAGTGTATTTCGAAATATATTGCGTTCGCATGAATCTATTACTATCAGACATTGGTAATTCTATAATTAATCTTTCTCCATTGGGCTGCTGTGTTTCACCAACCCCACGTTGCACACAGTGATGTCCTCGATGCCAGATTTGAAAACGAACTTGAGCATATTCTGCTACAATCCAATCCAATTTTGGAAGCGTTTGGTAGGTAGTTTAGATTTTCCCTCTCATCATGTTTACGAAGGCAATGCACAGACGATACGCAACAACAATAGTTCACGATTCGGCAAGTTTATGACATTATTTTATAACATGTAAGTGCACTCCTGTTTTTTTTGTTAATACATTAAATAGGGAGCAGGTTATCATGGGTGCTACTGTAAAAGTATACCTGTTGGAAAAACCTAGAACATTGTTCGACGATTCCACTATTTGTTCTTCGTTTCACGTTTTTCGGTTGGTGAGTTCTATACATTTTCAGGTTAAGGTTTTGCCCGTTGCCGCTAAGTATATGATTCTCGTCAAGTCCTAAAAGCACAGCATAACAATAAGTAATAACGGTGTAACTCATGATAGTTTGTACCATATGATAGTTTACCGTTTTGGTCTTATACCATTATTGCCCGCCATACACTGATTCATGCTGTACACCGAAATGATGTACTCCGCAGTTCTTAACCTCTCTGTCGAAAGAAGAAGCAAAAGCACTTGGTCTGGAGCGTTTGGTATGTGACTTTCAGAAGAAAGCTGAGCGTTTGTCCTCAGAAGACCAGCGGGCTTGGTTCTCTGTTTTACAGTCCTTGATGTCGATGGATTATTCTTCGACTGATATTGAGCAATTACGTAAGGTTCTGGCATCTCTTTTGCTCCTGAATACCACCCGATTTGTGCCTGCTAGTCCACTGAAGATAACTGCCACGTCTAGCAAGCATGGAAGTCCATCCGGTTCCAAAGAGAATGGTCATTTTGTTGATAATATCAGCGCCACTGCGGCCATACATCCAGATGACATTGAACAGGGTGAGTTAAATGTGATCTGTGTTGTTTTGTTCATGATGACCGTTTTCCATTTTCAACTTTAAGTTGTCGTTCATACACTACAGGACGTTTGATTCCATGTGATGTACTGTGCTACGTATAGAGACTGGATGTTGTCAGGCAAGTACCTTTGTGCTGAGGTCCTGTAACTCGCTGATATTGTTGAAAGTTTTTCCAGCCTTCACATCTCCCCTTGATGTTTATGATATAAATGTGATGTGTTTAGCCTGATGAATGACTTTGTTCACTATACATTATTCTTCACATGAGTGTTCAGCTACTTCGTTGTAGTTATGTAACATGATAATTGTGCATCTTGTTTTAAACGAGGTCAACCAGTACTTTTGCATTCACCATTGTTAAGTGTTTGACGCTTTCTGTACGGTTATTAGCATCTGTTTCAACAATCAGTTAGTTCCATTATTTTCGGTTGGTTAAATTGAATGCCGCTCATAATTAACCGTGGCTTTCGTGTTCAGATGAACAGGTGAGAACGTGAACTGAAGTTCATGTCTTGATCGTGGCGAGACTATCGACAAACTCTTGCAGGAGAAAACTTCTAGTCTGTGCATGTTTTCGGAAGGAGCTAGCTGAAAAATGTAGTTGAATGCGAGAGCCGCGATCAAACATGGGTAGTGTTCAATTTACCAGGCCCAAATTCCAGAGTACTTTTCGGTATTGCTTCCAACTAACTTTTTTACTTCTTGCTTTTTATTTTTCAAACCTAATGGTGTCTCATTCTCCTCCTGACTCTGTTTTATCGGAATATCTTTGCATGTGATAACAATGCAAACAAAACTCCTTCTGATATTTCCCAGACTTTTCATTTTGATACATTCTCCTGTGCATCAAATTCACTATCAAGGTGCTCCTTTTCTCCGTTTTATTGGCGCACGTTCAGTCTTCATCATTCGTTTTATTCATCCATTTTGTAGACGGGCTTAGCCTTCTTACTCGAGCGTTTTCCCGTCTCAAGTGTTTATTTTTGTCTTTTAAGTTCACGCTGTCCGGTTTGCCCCGAAGTCGTTAATATGATAAAGTTAAATGTCCATCCTTTCAATGAATACATCTACATTGATTTCGCCTGTTCTAATACAGCGCAATACATTCAGGCTAATCAGCGACATGGTTCAGCTCGATATTTGTCGTTCGCCAGGCTTTGACTGATGCATTCATTATCCTTAATGGGGGCTTTGATCTTCAAGTATGACATTCTTTAACTAACCTAGGTTTTTGGCTTTTGTACCACAATGCGTCTACTATCGTACGAAATGTGTGCTTCAAACTGGTGTATGAATTTCGTCCGTATTAATAAGCAACAACAGCGATATGATTGTATTATTATTATTATTATTATTATTATTATTATTATTATTATTATTATTATTATTATTATTATTATAAACCTTGATATGGCGACCAGTTTGTTTGTATATCTGTCTTCTTTTAGTCCTATTTGCCTCTCGCCTCCTTGGCTTATCAGACGGCGATGAACCTGAACAGTTTGCACACCAACTTATCATTCGACGTATCCAAGCTGGCGCCGGCTCAAACGCTTTTCGATCTCGTCGCTTGACAGAATATGCAATAACCTGTAACATATCCCAGGCCAAGGAGCAAAGGGACTGTTTAGTAAAGGCTCTGTACAATAGGTTAGTCGCACATCGATTTGAGTTTTCCCACTTTTGCATGACTTCTGTTATCGTTTGCCCCACATCTCTAGGTTAGCGTCGACACGGATAGTGTGCGCGTTTTGGTCTACTTCTACTTTTGCCTTTCTTGTATATCTTGTGATTCTCATTGCTATTGGTAGAACAATTCATTTTATCGCAGTTTCCGAGTGACCCACTTCAGGTTGTGGGGTGTTTGTCTAGGGGGCTTTCTTTAAGTTGAATTAATCAGTAGTATTACTAATAAGTACTGTTTATCTATGTCCGAACTGGGAGCAGAACTTCCAGCTTATAAGGCGATCGTGTTAACGATCGACTCGTTAGCCTCGCATTGAGCCGGACTGAATCATATTTCGTAAGCGTCCGTCTCTCATCGCTGGTGTGTGTGATGTTCACATTGTTTGATCGTCTCAAAGAGACAGACCAACGATATTGCTAACCTCATGTACCGTGTTGTATTTTCGCTGGCTACCGACTGATCACTAGGGTATCAAACGCATTCCGATTGTTTTCCGTTGTCCCGTCCTACAGTTTGTTTGAACACCTTGTGCACACAATTAACAAGCGTTTGGGTTCTCCCGCTGGGGACACACGGTCGACAGAATTGAGTAAGTGGTGTTCTTTTTGGTGTTGGTTATCTCAGACGATTGTCATTCCCTTTGAACTCACATGTTCGTTTTCACCGCCTCTTGGCGAACAGGTATTCTAGATTTGTTTGGATTCGAGCAGTTGGCGCAGAATGGGTTTGAGCAGTATTGTATTAACTACGCTAACGAGCGACTGCATCAGAATTTTATGCGCATTGCCGTGACCAGTATATATGATGACCTCGCCTCGGAAGGTCTCGCTTCGTCCGTAAAGCAACAGTCTGCCGCTAATATCCTCATTTCGTTACAAACTTGTGATAATTCATCGATCCTGTCCGCCATGAAGACATGTGCCAGCTTGTTGGATGAGGTTAGTTGGTTTACGTGTTACTTCTTTCAGGATTATATTTGCTTTATATTTGTGCAGAAAGTATCCATTATAACCCTAAGTTTAAAGTTATGGCCGATGGGCACGTACACTCAAACATATGAGGCCTAAATATATTGCCACTGTGCTCGTAAAAATCCCTTAGATGCACAATATTTCAGTTGTAGTCACTTGCTTGTTGACACGGTGACGTTTGAACACCGGGGTAAGGTTTCTTTGTGATCGCCTCTTAGTTGCTTGTTATCCTTTTTTCAACTTGGTTAGTTATAGTTCACGAACTTACGATCAGCCATACATAATCCATTTTGTTCAGGTATACTATACTGTTAACTTCCTGCTCACATTCCTTCTACGGACTTATTCACGTTTTTTCTTATATCATTCTCTTGTAGGTCTGTTTGTTAAACCGTCTACATGACAACAGCACCAAGCATACGCTAGTCTCGTCGGGTTGTTTGGATCAGCGCGAGGTGGACTGGCTGCGTCGTCTTCAGCGTCAGCGCTCGCTCAGTGGAGTGGTTGATTTTAGTACACGTAAGTCGCTCATGCGAAAACCTGGTGGGGACGCTGTCTGAATTGCGGGGTTCACACACCCTTGTCTTCCGCAGTTTTTTATTATAAAAAAAACTACTGACAACAGTTTTCTGGGCGGTTGGAAACTGATTTGGATGCGCACTGTTGTTATTCAGTGGTCTAATGTATTTCATCCTTCTTTGGGTAGTCGAGAAAAAGTGTGAGTAGCCACTAGTGACAAAAACTTAATCTTGCGCCTGTATGGCTTCCTTGATTGACATGCGTGTCGTGCTCTTGGCGCGTCTGATCCACTTCAGAAGGTTGCGTGTTCGGTTCGCGTCGGGCTCATGGTTTGTTGTGAACGGACGGAGCTTTTGCTGGCCCTGTCGCGCGTCGTCCCCCTACACTGCTTCTGTGGCAGTCTGCTTCGTGAAATAATTAATTAATGAAACGACGGAATGTCACGTGCGCTGGTCTCTTTCTTCTGCCTTCTAAAGATTAAATTCACGATTAACGATAGAAGACATACGTCGCGAGATGTTAACGTTTCGTTTACTCTCTTCAGTCACGAACATAAAACATTAAAATATATAGGACATAGGGATAGCAACAACAATAGAAACAGTCAACCATTGGGTTTAGTTAAAACGAGGACTATTATCACTTCCAGGGTAGACAAACTGCGTGAGTCAACAGTTTACGCACACACAGGACCGGACGGCGAGTATTGATTAACATTGCTTCGGAGATGGCAAGCAACTTCGGATTCCGATTACGCAACAATACTTGAAACAAGTTGGCGGGGTCAACAACGTGACCTGTTTCCATGATGTGCTTTGTAATCGATGAGGTCGGATTTCGTCTCACTCGCTCTGTTGCGTCATGGAGCGCCCCAACCAATTAGGCATATGTTCAGCCATTCTTTGTCGTAGGCACCGATCTGTTCTGCCGATATAGTCGTCACCGCAACTGCAATTGAACTGATAGATTACATGTGAGAGAACATTTCGGTATTACACGATTATGTATAAGCTGGGCGACACTGCTAGTTGTGAGTAGGAACCGCAATTCGGCCGCAGGGTATGTACGAGTTAGAGCAGACTGTAATTTTTGACTTACGTCAGTTGTGACTGATGGGAGTAAACGAAATGTTAACATCTCGCGACGTATGTCTTCCATCGTTACTCGCGAACTGGAACAAGAGTACTCGATGTTTTAATAATTAAATTGTAACTACTCATAGGCAGTATAGTAGTATGGTCAGTGAACCCAAGTAGTCATTCGGCTGAGAGGTGTTTGACCAGGAAACCTTGCAAGGCGACGTTGATCGTAAGCCGTTTTAGCGAGACAAACGTGCGCTGTGTAATTGTATCGTAGCGTTGTCTGTAGCATTTTGCGGACTGCGAATCATGACTTTACTGTGAGCATATTTCCAAAGACTGCTTATTCGGATGGTATACAGCCGACCAATACACGAGGATTGCTTACCGATCCGCATCCTGAAGCCACGTGCAGCGGTAGCGCTCTGGCGATCTCACTTACCTCGGAACTGGTTGATATTCCATTTAACCACATCACGCTTGTGATTGGTTGTGTCCGCCTCATTGATTTGCTAATATTGGCCATTTTTCGCAACAAGTGAACATACATTGTTAGAAAACTGGGATGTATTTTGTCTGAACATTTCTTGTAAAAGGTGAATTATACACAAAGGTGTTAAAAAACAGCCACTACAAAATAATACTGTCATCTCAAGTTGTTATTAACAATTTCAGACTGATACCGCTGCCCGGTGTTATTTCGCTATGTAGAAATCAAGCGCTTTGAGGACCGGGTATACATCGTCACGGGCCGAATCGCCGGTGGTCTGAGTGTTAATTAGTTTTCATTTGACGTAGCCTCCATGTAACTCGAACTCCGTCCGCGTCATACCACTAGGGTGCATAGTTAACTTTCAGAACAAAAGAGATTTTAGATTCCTAGCAGGTAAAACTAAGCGTCTTTCGAAGAAGTAACGACCCTGTCGTAATATGCTGCGTATGGTTTGAGTATCCGTCCTCCGGAGAACTTGCGGTCTGTTACCATTTTGAAGAAATGTAGGATAACAGAAAGTTGTTCCGTGCTTGACTATAAGTGTTGGTATGTCGATTGCCTTCCAATATGGTCAGTGTACTTAGCCGAACGGCCGAATATTCCTCCCCGACCAGCGGTCAACGTTTGTCAAAGTGGACAGACCAAAACGTTTTTCTCCAGGCCCATTCGGATGAAGTTTTTCCGTCTGCTGTTACAACCGAACGGATAAGTCCAATAAACATGAATTTCAAGGTGTAACAATTAATGACGCTTCTGCCGCCCATTCAGCCCAGTATTTTGGTTCATTATCTTGTCAGCCATAGAATACATACTTCTTTGGACTGGAAAACATGTTGTGTTTAAAAAAACAGCTATTATTATGCCTGCCGTTCATCCCGTTTAGGTCGTGTTCGCTCTGCGTGCACGATGTTTGTTGACTTCCTTAAATAGCGCGTTACAGTGTGCCTAGACTTCCGAAATGCTTTACCAACTCTTAATACGTTCACGTGCCTTCGTCAGAATGTTTATACCTTTTCTCTTCTCAAATCAGTCAATTCACCTCTTTATAACACGACGTGGACAGAAGAATTGTGCACTGAAATATTGGTCACATATAGCTGGATCACGCCTAGATCATTATTCATGCAACCTTGTGATAGCAATGTCGTCTAAGTGATGATACATATTCAGGTCTCGAGTCATACGACATTTACATGACCATTTAATTTTAATCCAACGCGTCAACTTAGATGCATCATAGCAACTTGAAGTGCTGTGCAGTTTTATCACGGGGTATATTTTTCTCACAGAGCATTTCCTTGCTTTTACTTATTTCTTTACTTTTTTTTCCGGCTTCGTAGCTTTTCTTCATCGATTGTTCCATCTTGAAGCTAGTCAATGACGTTGCAACTGTCGTGCATACGTAATTAACTTGACACATTTGCGATATTGACTAATCAGTCACACTGTTTTTTTTTGTACTTCTCCGTACGGCAAGCATACATTCACCTAACTCACTTCCAGCCAAAAGCCAACACGGCGACTTGGTACGCCGCATGTGACTTAACCTAGCTTAATCCACCTCATTGTTACGTGCTGTTTTTCCATACTTACTCCTGGTCGGTTTATGCATGCACACTTAATACCTTTCAGAGAGAGCCATTCTCTTTTAGAGACCATTTTAATCCGGTTCCATGAAACTTCAGTGGAAATTGAGAATCCTTGAGAAATTACCCCCACATAGTGTAGTGATGGCCTTGAGTTAATCAAGAATACCATGGCATGCGTCACTTCAGGTTTGATCTTCCATATTGTGAGGTCCGGTTTATGTGGGACGGCTCACTTGAGCAGTATGCATATTATCCAACTTTTCCTTTGCTTTTGTTGTCATCATCTTGTTCATTTCATACGAGCATGTGCCACTTCTGCTACTTATCACTTATCATTTGCCCAGAGGCCATACGCTCGTAAATGCAAAGTGTTTAACTGGCATTCGAGCAATGAGAATGTAAAGAACGCTTACCAGAAGGCGTTGGTGAAGAAGTTACCCTGTTCGAGTCAGATGAAGAACACTGGGAACAAATCGCCGAAGCTATGAAGGCATGCTGTGAACAGGCATGTTCCGATGGGGCTGTTCACTTGCGACAGCACTGGATTTCTGTCACGTCGATCAACCTTATGAACAAGCGTCGATCGATCCCACCTGGTTCTGAATATGATGACGACCGTCGAGAACTTAAACGCAAGCTGACTAAAAGTGTGCGCAAAAACCGTGAGCAATACTTGGTCGAACAATCGACAGAGTTGGAAAGAGCTTTTTTATCTGGGAATAGCAGAAAGTTTTTTTTCCTGATCCGTGGTTGTACTGGCCGTCAAGTCGGTGTAAGTGAGACCATATGTGAAAAAGATGGTTCACTTATCACCAATCAATCGCGCAGACTTGACAGATGGGCTGAACATATTGATAAGCAGTTCAGTTGACCTCAACCAGATCATGTGGATGACGGGACCCGAATAGTCAGTTATTACGTTCTAGGCGGTGCTCCATCGGAAGCAGAAGTGGTCCTGGAGCTCAAGTTATTGAAGCGTAATAAGGCTCCTGGTCCAGATCTCCTCCCTCCTTCTCTTTTCAAGGATGGTGCCGAGAGGTTGATATCAGAACTGACGCGACTCCTCCAGACGATCTGGGAGACTGAAGAGGTACCTCGTGATTGGTGGCTATCAACAGTCATTCCCGTTTTCAAAAAGGGGGCCCGAAGTCTATGTGACAACCCCAGAAGCATCCGTTTGGTGTCTATTGCGTCCAAGTTACTCACTGGTCTCATTTTACGTCGGCTCACTAAGCCCAGAGAAAGTCAGATACGCGAAGAGCAGGCACGATTCCGATCCGATCGAGGTTGCGTTGATAATATTTTTACCTTGCGACGGATCTTGGAACATCGACACTGTTATAGACAGCCGACAGTCGTGGTCTTTTTGGACCTGAAGGCTGCTTTCGATTCGGTTGCTCGTAACGTTCTGTGGAGTTGCCTTCTCCGCAAGGGAGTACCAGAGAAATACGTGAATCTACTGGGGCTACTGTATGCTTACTCTGCAAGTAGGGTGAGAGTTTATGGACAACTGTCTCGGGCGTTCATCACTTCTTGTGGTGTTCGTCAGGGGTGTCCGATTTCCCCCTTCCCGTTCAGTTTAGTCATGGACGACATTCTGGAGGGTGCGCTTCAAGTGCTCAGTGGGCTTGGTTTTGAGCTTCTTCCTGGTGCTAGATTGACCAATCTGGAGTATGCGGACGACATTGTCTTACTTAGCCCCTCTGCCGAAAACATACAGACCATGCTGGACAGGTTGAGCGACCGAGCTGGTTTGTATGGAATGCGCTCTGCACCTTCAAAGTGCAAAGTGTTGCTTCAAGACTGGGACACTTCCATTTCTACGATATACATTGCAGGTAATCCGCTTGAGACTGTGGACAGTTTCACATATTTGGGTAGCACTATTTCGTCAGCCTGTAATATTGCTGATGAGATATCAGCGAGGATTGCAAAGGCACGCTTTGCCTTTGCCAAACTGCGTCATCTGTGGCGTCGAAAGGACGTTCGGTTGTTGCTGAAAGGAAGGTTGTATAATGCCTGTGTGCGTTTCATTTTGCTTTATGGTTCGGAAACGTGGCCTGTTTACAAGGAAGATATCAACAGGTTTGCTGTGTTTGACCATCGTTGTCTCCGTCAATTGGCCCATATTAAGTGGACTGATCGCGTGAGCAATGTGGCAGTTCGCCGGCGCGTATTCCGGAACGCTCGGGATGCGCGATCAATTGGTCAATTAATTACGGTACACAGCTTGCGACGGTTGGGTCACGTACTCCGTATGTCATCTAATCGTTTACCGTACCGGGCATTATATGCTGAGGCCACCAACAGTTGGGTCAACCCACGTGGTGGTCAAGCAACAAAGTCGTCACGAAATATGAACACCTTGACTGCTCCATTGAGCAAAGTGGGTAGGTGTCGCCTGCCTGGATGGGGTCCTCGTGATCACTCAAACCGCTGGTTAGAGGCACTATCCGAGATGCCGGTGTGTCACAGTCAATGGCGCACCTGTATCCATACCACTTCCGGTTCTTCCGCTTAGTCTTTTTTTAATAATTTTCAACCGTCTTAGTAACGTTTTCTTCTAGGATATTCCACGTCACTGTTGAGGTGAGCAGCGGCCCGAGCCACAGTACCTTTTGGTCAGGCTCATGGCTGTTATGATGATGGTGATAATTTCTGCTACCACCATATTTCAGGCGGCAGATCTGTCATAGATTGTGGACGTCACTTGGCTTTCGTCTTATTGAACCACTTATAGTTTATGGATACGTTATACCTAGCTCTCGTTCCACACTGTTAATACACTTCGTAATTCCTGCTTTACGAATCATTGCACCAATGCTACGTGAATCATCCATACCTCAGATTGCACGCCAATTAGTACATCACTGTAACTTCAGAACTAGAACACTTAGATTACTCATCATATCAAACAGTGGAAGCATGGACCGTATTAAATTTGATACATTGAATTGAGTTTTTATGAGCGAAACTTTGAAACGGACGTTCAACACTTCAAATATCGTTTTCTGTAGTACGAAAGCAGCTTAACAGGCCATGTGTCGAGAAAGCTTAGTAATCAGTTTGGTGTCGGTCTGCACAGTTGTTAAGACCTTTACATGGGAAGACGAAAATCTATCACTGAAAATACGATGGTACAGATCAAAAAAGGTTAATCAACTGACACCAGTGCACACCCCACGACTTAGATGATCAGTATACGTAGTTCTTCAATTTACGTTTGGAAAAAAGGAGGTCGTTCTTACGGACTTATCCAGTACACTATCAGAAACATTATTGTGTACACAAAAACTGCTATTATTTGCCATCGGCAGCTGTTTGACGACCCTTTGAACAGTGTCCAAGTTGGGTTACCCGTCCCTCACGGGAGAACCCACTTTGGTCTGGCTGGTCAGTGATCTCTTTAAGTGAGACTACTGTTTACACTCTTATTTAGGCATGTATTCTGCTTTTAAATGTAAGTGTGTTTGTCGGTTTTTAATGTTTTCTTAGTATGTTATTATGCAATATTGATCAGCTGGAAAACAGTCATTTCAACTGTTTTCCGACATATTCTTTGTGTTTTAACCAACGGAAATGTCTGCGTCACCAATATGTAGGCTTGTTTGCTTGTTCACACTTTGCATCAACTAGTTTTTCGCTTTGAAACTAGCAACAGACCAACTGAATCGTTACGGGTGATCTTTTTCGGGAAGATCATCGTGCTTTGTTTATGGACTACAAGAGTACCTCTTCTGTCCTATGAGTAATTCGCTTCCGGCTCATTTCAAGTGATATTGTGCTTTCGTGTGATTTTTTTTGATCCACTGTGTGGATTACATAGTTGTTTATTGCCTTGACGTAATCTTTAATGCGATGGATTCTATTTAACATTGGAATTTGTTGATGAAATTCCGTATTCTTAACTGATTAAATAGAAGTTTACAAATTACTGGAAACCAACTTCTTATGAACGTTTCCAAAAACGGTAGCCGCCTTTCGATTAGCGTCACTTGACGCGGTCATGTGGCTGCTACATGTGTAAGCCTCAGCTCAGCGTGTTGACTGTCAAGACGTGCACAGTTAAAGTCTGGATCCCATCAAACCTAGACAAAAGCAGTCGCTGTGAAACTTGTGAAGGACAAAATGGTATCTAAATGTGGGTGTTAATTGGTTTTCCAGAATGTGGTAGTGCACCTTCTCACTTTTGTAAATAAAAAAGCCAACTACTACTGTTGGGGACGTTTTTAGGCATTTTCAATCTCCAAGACATTGGCTGCTGTTCAGCCTTAATTTCTGTTATAACCGTGAAAAAAAACCGTAACGATAAACCAATCTTCCGCAGCGAAAATCGCACTATTAGATAAAATGCTCTGGATCTCCAGTCCCCGAAAAATCCACAAACCTCCCCAGCGAAGAAGCAAAGAAACGAGAAAGAACGAATTTATTTGTTCCGTAAAACTTACTGTACAACGGTGCTGTATTTATGGATTAAAAATGATATTGAGTAAGAAATGGTTATCCCACAATCCTCTAGAAACACCCCAAGCAATCTGATTGGCTAGCTGGTATGCAAATAAGCATATTGATCTTTTGGGACACTGTATCCCAAATTTGACCTCAGATTTGAGATCTGATTTTCCCATCTTAACAATTTCGTGCACCCGTTCCTGAGTAATCGGGCTTGGTCTAATATGCCTATACAACACACCTCAACTTGTGTTGTATGTGAGGTGACTGGCAGCATCGGTTTCTGTTTTAGCACGTCATTGATTGAATCCAAACGACATCTGCACACAGGTCACCATAAGTGATTTGTTTTGCACTACTTGCGGTCCCGGTCACACACTATGTCCTGAATAACCCCATATTGGATCGTCTTTTTTATTACGCGCTCACAGTCGTTTGACTAAAAATCGAGAAGGAGAAAAGACTTGGTAACGCTGTTTATTGAAAAAACAAGTCAGAATTAACCCCATAGGGACTCAACATATATAGGGCGAAGCAATTACCATACATGGCTGAAAAGACATCGAACAAATCAGACGAGACAGTCATACATAAGGTAGACGCAGAGCGAATCAGATGGAACAACAATGTATGGCTGTCGGACCGTTAGAACGGATCACATCACAGTTCCGATAGCGTACAGACGCTTGTCCGCACGGCTGCAATCTGATTGGCATTGTGGAATATTAGAGATCAATCCACCCGAAGTCGGATCGATCGATTTGATGTGATTCGAATAGACTTTTCCGTTAGGAGATGCACCTCTCACCACTTCCCCTTTGAGCTTGTTGATCGTAGGTGCGTGAATGACGATTAACTTGGAGCGGAACCACCTGGCGTGGCTTGATCGTCAAGATGTCGGCAGCGTTTGATGACTTCTCTTGAACCCTAACATTCTACGTCTTTAGCTTGCCTCTTGACCCTTGGCGTTGTCCAGTAGCTCTTCCATCAATAGTCTTTTATTTCCCGAATGAACAGTTTGTTCCTAAACGATCTGATCTGATTGGCATGCCATATGCTGGTGTGTGGACCAAGTTGAACTTCATATTGCACTGCCCGTTGACGGCTTCGAATTCGCCCGGATGTCCTTGCAGTCTTTATCCCGCGATAGTCCCTGGTGGGTGGCGGTTGACTACCCTCAAGGGAAAATGATTGAGTTCCAGGCCTTGTATTAAACTGTTGTCCTATCGGGAAATTTCTGGCACCGGTGGCTTGGAAGGATGTGATCATTCGTTGTTCGTGGTCTGCGCCCCCTCAGAGCTTCGATTCAGAGTCGATTCGGAGTCGTCCGGTAATTGGGAAGAAACGTTTCGAGAACATTGGCTGCATGTCCGTCCCCTTTGGCTTTTTGAGGTGCCGTTTTGAACGTGTTGCACGTGGTAAGGCGGTGACCATACGTGATTAATGCCGTTCTGTTTGCAGAAGTCTGCCAAGGTGTCGGCAGTAAACTGATTCCCGTTGTCTGACACGACTGTCTCCAGTACTCCGAAACGGTTGAATATTTGAGCCAGCTTCCGAACCATTGAGGTTGCCGACGTTGTTTCTATCAGGCTAACTTGTGACCATTTACTGTATGCGTTGACAACCATTATGAAATTTTGACGAAGTTTTGGCGAAGTCGATGTGCACGCGACTCCACGGCTTTTCAGGCATTAATCATGATTGCAATTCAGCTTCCACTTGGGGGTTTGACAGCCAATGTAAAGTTTTTCTATATCAGAATTCATTTGAGGTCAGTACACGTAACTGCGTTCTAATGTTTTCATCCGAATGGTCACGACGAAATTGTTGCAGAAACCGTGTCCTGAGACCATATGGACGATCACACGTTCACCGAGCAGGATGCAGGAATTGACTATAGGAAGGCAACTCTTCGTTAAAAACACTGTTTCGCGATCTTGAGGCCATCCGTTGCGAAGATGGCGCTGAAGATTCTGCAGGATTGGATCTCGTCTTACCGACTGCTAGATGATTGGCGCATTAATGGGGAATTTCTTTATTACCTCTACTGCCACGTAGTTCACATCATGATCCACCGTAATAGCTGCAACCACAGTGTTCTCATTTTCCTTGGTGCGCGAAGTAATCAATCGTGATAAAGCGTCCGTTTGCTCGATGCTGGTTGTTGATTGGTACTTGATGACAAAGTTGTAGCCAAGGAGCACAGTTGCCCAATGCTGGAGGCGATTGGTCGTATACACAGGAACTCCTTCCTTCGATCCCAGTACCACAATTGGTGGTTCGTGATCAGTCTGCATAGTAAAGTGACGTCCATACAGTTTTTGTTGAATTCATTTACCCCAAATATGGTTGCCGATGCTTCCTTTTCGGTTTTTCCGTAATTTTTCTCTGCTCCCGTTTACGTCATTGACGCGTAGGCTATTGCCTTTTCAGAACCATTTAGGAATCGGTGGGATATGACTGATACCTCTGAGGCCATTACCGCCGCCAAGGAAGAGTCAAACTGAGTCACCCCGATGGAATTAGACCGAGAAGCATATGAGTGGAAGTCTTTGCAGTCCAGCTGGCCAATGCCAGTTGGCTAGTTGTTAGGCTAGTGTGAAAGTGGAACACCCATTTCCCATGAACACATGTTTAGATCATTTAGCTGTATGTTCTCAGGCTGGGGCCCTCTCGACTCGCAGAGGTAGTGGCTTGAGACGTTAGGTGAGATGGCGGCTAACCGAGCTCAGTGGCGTGAATGTTGTCGTTGTTTGGTCGCGTTGTCTGTGAATTGAGTGCACGTAATGACGCGGGAGAGTGAAAGCCGTAAGGAAGTTGTCTTGTTGATGACGCCTTACTTTCACTTACAGCTCGGTTGTTTGTTTGCAATGTGTAGGCGACTTGATGTAGCATTTTTGAATATGGACGTAGCTGTTTTTAATAGTTAGATCCATTCCCCTCCTGTTCTTTTTTTAAGTCTCTTCTCATATAGGTTTTTTCCTTTCGTTTCTTCTTCTTCGTGGTTGTGTGGTAGTTAGGTATCAGTGTGTACCACTGAGGTACTACTGCTTATGATGATGATGATGATGAAAAAGACAAACAGAGAAGTTTGAACTACACTGTTAGGACGCTAAAGGTGGTAAATGCAAGCATTTCGTATTGATTTGTCAGATATTAAGAATAAAGGCCAGGGTTTTAATAGTTATTGCTGTATATTGTGTAAGTTTAGGAAGACAAAGTTAAATTTTGTTCAGTTTTGTAAGGTTTACTAAACAGAATTTAAGTTTGTCCTCCTATATATATATATATATATATATATATATATATATA
>JTDE01001114.1:0-21312 GCA_014338405.1 Paragonimus skrjabini miyazakii
TATACTCGAAGAAATCTTTATATTTGTCCCGTAATACGCATTTTAATATTTCATTAAAAATTTGAAAAATATCTTTTCGCGCCTAAATGGCCGTTTCCAACTCGTTTCGGCCTTGAAACACCATACCGGCGAACTACACAATTGCCCTTCCAACCGCTCACCACCGACGGTTGGAACAGGTGCAGAGTTCCGCCAATCTTGCAACAGCACCTCGTGCTTAGTAGGTGCAGAGACCATACCAACTGACAAACTGAACCTTTCAATTGGTCTAAGATTCTTTTGGGCCACAGTGAGACTTCACGGATTACAACGAGATCGTTTGAATTCTCCAAACGTCGAAGTCGAGTGGTTGAAGACCGTTCCGTCATCTTTGTAGTTATCAGCGCGCAGTCTAGGATCCCGTCTGCTGCAAAGTTGTGTGAGAAAGGGGAGGTTGGATAGCCTGTTTGCGCCTCACTTGAGATGGTAAAGGTTAGCTGTAAGAATCAATGGAATACCCGAAACAGGTCACGCAAAGGTTAGGACAAGTCTCATGATACGACATACCACACCGATATAAGATTGTGAGAGAGGGGCCTTGGGAACAGGCCGTTGGGGGTGCGAACAAGTGGGAGGTGTGTATGGTTTTACTGGTCTGCTTATGCTGTTAAACATTAAAACAAAACAAAAATTGCATTTGACAGGCAACCGGCAAGCATACACGCTTATGATACTAAGTGCACTGTTACTAAACATTTCAGAAAATATTTTACACACCACAGGCATACCGAGGGTAAGTTCGAATTACTTCAAATTGGATGTTGCGATCAAGCAACACTATCGGATATTGTAGTGGACTAATCAATCAAATGGTAAAAATGACAAAAATATGGTAGTATCAAAGAAGAATCGTAACGGTGACGAATAGGCTCAAAAGTAGACGTACGAATCAAACGGAAGACGTATCGGTAAAATGGGAGCGGCTCACTGACACGTAAAAGTCCGTTAGATTGAACAGACCACCACAAGAAAGAAAGACGGCGCCAGAAAGCTGATTCGTTAGACGACCGATAGATAGTTACACGAGCGGCGCGAGTTTATGAACGTTGAGCGTCGATAGATCAGCTAATACGTGGAGTTAAGATATTTCACCGTCCAATCACTTTACCGGCCTAAAAATCCGTATGAATGAAGAAGACAGAGATAATGCACGGCAACTCCTGTTTATTCGTGTTGTTGATTCAATTCAAAAGGTGATGGTGATGATTGCAAACAAATGTACAGATGAAGTTAACAAAATTGTATATACAAAATCTCCAAAATGACGTGAAATATCTGTAAATTGTGGACACTACAATATGAAGCGAGTCATACGTGAAATAATTACAGTAGGTTTATGATAGTAGACGAATAAAATAGTGGCTGATACAATAATTGGGATAACGAGACCTTTAATCAGTGAAGACTACCACTAATCGCACATGAAATCTGATATTCAAAGTGCACCGACACAAGAGTGACAGAACAATAACTACTGAAAATTGAATCAAGTTTCGCGGTATGCTCACACGACTAAGAAATAGATTATAATGGTTGGAACACTAATTTTAAATAGAAGTGAATAACAGAAAAACCCTAAGGTCATTCAGTTTGTTTAAATGATCCATACGTTATTGTCACTATAGATTTGAGCCATTAGGATATTTTAAGTCAACGTGTGGTAATCGTGTTCAATGACATGAATGCATAGTTCTTCTCAACCATGTATGACAGACAAGAACGAATATTTACGTTCCAAGGAACGAGCGTTACAGATGAAAACGTGGGCCCTGGATCTTATAGCCCGAGAGAAATCAAATGTGATCGCTTCGAAATTGGTTATGCACCGTTTAACTCACTTGCTGTGAGGAAATTTGATTTCGCCAGACCGGATGCCGATACTTTGCCGGCTCCTTGGGAATATAAGCCAGAGCGTTTGCCAAATAGAATCAAGGTATTGTACAATACACGACGTCGTGTTTTGATCAATCGATTGATCGATGTTGATGTAAATCCCGTCATATATGACGTGTATATGACGTATATACGTAATTGATGCAGACATTGGCTAGAGTCAAGTGGCGTGGGCGTGTGAGCGCGGTAAAGAGTTAACTCTTTACTGCGCTCGAAGTGAGTCAATTGATTCACACTTCGACTGATTTTCAGTGAGTGCATTTAATGACGCGGGGTAGTAATCACTACTTCAAAGCTTTCGAAAGCCGTAAGGAAGCTGTCTTGTTGATGAAGCCTTACCCTCACTTAGAGCTCTGTTGTTCGTTTGCAAGGTGTAGGCACCTTGATGTTGAATGTTTGAATATATCCTCTAAGGGATCTTGGCCAAACTTAAATTTGCTCAATAAAACGTCTTATTGAGCAGGTTGCTCGCGTACGCAATTGTGTACGGTTGCTTAAGCAACCTGCACTTCTAAAGATACCGTATACACAATTATGTAAATGTATGAAAACTTTTATATTTAGTTTAGAAACAATTGTGTACAGAGGTATTATATAATGAACGAACATATGCATGAACAAATATTCATGCAAGAAAGACCAAGCTCTAAAAAGAACCGACGCACTAAAAGCAACTCACCTTGATAATGAAAGCCTCAGGGCTTTTCAAAAACCAGTGCACGTATCGATCAGAAGCAGTTTGTGTCAACAGCTTTACCACCTCACGAATGAATACGTCATTAGACTGCGCCCACAACTACACCATGCGAACCAATAGATTCATCCAGTGGACAAGACCACACCTATCGATTGGTCCCCTGAACCATGCATCACGGAGTCATGCATGGTCAAATTGTAGAAACTTGAATGGACAGCTCCGTGACATCGGACATCAGCCGTGCATAGGTTGCAGCATTCAGTTAATCACAACTCATCGGCGTGCCCACCCTATTTAGCCGCTTTACTAGGCGGAATTTTCCGCTGATTGTGTCCATAGGGTTCCCGTCTCCTTCTTTTTTACTTCTCTTTTCCCATAAAGGGTCTGCTTTCCTCCTCTTCTGGGTTGTGTAGCACTTAACCATCAGTGTGAATCATCATCATCATCACAGTAGCCATGAGCCTGACCAAAAGGCACCGTGACTCGGGCCGCCGGTCCCCTTCAACAGTAACGCAGAATATCCCGGAAGGAAATGTTACTAAGAAGTTCAAAAAGTAACAAAACTAAGCGGAAGAACTAGAAATGGTATGGACGCAGGTAGGCCATTGACTGCAGCACATTGCTATCAAGGATAACGTCTCTAACCGGCGGTTTGAGTTATCACGAGGACACCAATCAGGTAGGCGACAAAACCCACCCTGCTCAGTGGAGCAGTCATGGTCCTCATACTCTGTGACCACGTTGTGTGAATCACTAATATACTGCTGTCTATGATGATGATGACTAACAGCCAGTCAAGTAATTTTCGGTAAGCCCCTGAAGGCAATATACATTAAGCGGAAGTTCATAAAGTAGAAGTAGAGTCGTGTAATCATTGCAGCCAACCGTGTGTGTCCATTGAGTGTAATTGTTATTAGTTAAATCTCTTCAGTGAGATCATTCCATAATTATTAAGTGAGCTTCCTTCCAATTTCGACGCATTTTATACTGCTGGAGATGACAATTCAAATTAAGGTGAATAAGTGTATATAGTTGATACTTGGGATGCTTGCGGACTGCTTCACAAACCGATCCCACAGTTAACCAAAATGCATCCTGTGCCGATGTGTCGACGTACTTGTAACAGAATTTGCTGATAAAGAATTGCGCCAACGTTTTAGTTTGAACATTTGTAAGCAGCGCAAACAATGACGTGCTTTACTTCTCGCCTTACTGGGCACGTTGAAGTGCGTTTTATAGCCCCAACGTGTACAAAATTTCTGCATGACTTATAGGATTACTTCTAGTTGCTATGATAATGAAGAAGACTAAGCAGATTACATATATCTTTTATTTCCTAACAAAGTTTTGGGAGCTGTTATTTAGATTGCTAACCTGTACATTTGTTCCAGCAAGGACGATGGTACATAGAAAGAAACAAAAACGGTTATCTACAAGGCTGTGATGTTGATTGCCGATTTATGACAGACCTAGCGAAGGAGAGGCAGTTCTCTGAAGTTCAGTGGTCAAGTACGTTACTGTTGTACGTTACGGCTCCGACACACGCCCGATCAGGTAGAAAAGAGCGCAACATCTTCAAGCATATGAACCTTGACGTCAGAGTTTAATCGCTCATATTGGGTGGTAATAACGGGTAAGCCACGAAAAGTTTAGGAAATGAGTAGTTAACAGTGAATGCCAAGCGAGTTCCCTTATACAGTTTGTAATTTAGATGGATAGGCCATGTACTTAGAATACTTGCTAATCGTCTTTCACATCAAGCACCCTTTTCCGACGCTAGGGCCGACTAACGTCAGGCGCAAGATGAACAGCTTATGATTGTGCGTAGAAAAAGAAAAAGGTAACTAACAAATTGGTCAATGTAGACTGGTTTCGCCTTCCGGGTTGGGACCCTCAGGACTCATGGATTCAATAGCTGGAGGTGGAATGTTAGCTAATCGGGCTGAGTGACACGAGTGCAATCATTGGTGTGGAACAATGAAAGCCGTAAGGAAGCCATTTTCCTGATGCCACCTCACGTTCACCTATAGGTTGACTGTTGTTTGCAAACTGTAAGGGCTTTGTCACTGTATGTCAGAATATAAGACTTATTAATGTTAGTGGCCAAGTCATCCCCTTGTCATTTACTCTTCCCGATGTTAGCTTGCTCATTTCAGGGTTGAATACTAGATAAGCGTTAACGCCGGTCACTGGTGTACTATTGTCTGCGGTGAGGATAATGGTGGTGGTGATGTTATCGAGGTTTACTTGATTAATCATTAGAAGAAAAAACGTTTTTGTAAAGCTTCATCAGATTACACAGACTATCTTACTGCACATAGGTTTGTGGCTTCTTACGTAGGGACAAATACCACTTGATTTAACAGGCCGGCTTTGCACGTATTTTCAGCCACACACACATTCATATGGAAGGCAATTCGACCAGATTACAGAGTAGGTTAAGCCGTCGTTCGCTGTGTGAATTTTGTGAAAAACCTATCAAGAGAGAAGATAAAATAAGACAAATTAGAGGCGTATTGATTCAACGCGACCAGTTGCCAAGTGACAGGGCGTAGCAAAAAGGCAAAGGGACTTGACCACGTCGTTGATTTGCTACTTCGTGGAATGATCAATTCTTTGTTGCTGTTCTTCAAAAGCGCTGGTGATGTAGCTACTCAGTTGGTATGTTGATTATCTGAATTAACTAATACTGACCGAACATTTTTTGTTTGATCAGCTGGTTTTGCTTTCGGTGCAATAAACTGTGGATCTGCTAACTTACTTATTTATGGACGGAAATATCAATGGTCAAACATAGCAAGTCTTTTCAGCTCTTCAATATAGCCTGATCATATTTCATTGCCACAGTCATCACCACCACCATCACTTTCAACGTTGCGTCTCATACGTGGCTTTAGGGCTTGAGCTGTTGTTGATCCTGACAGTGTGTCAGGAAGGAGCTGATTTACAAATAAACAAAAATTGAAATCAGAAGAAGGAAAACAAAGAATACAGAAACAATGGAGCTTCATGAAAAGATATAACTATTTCACATATTCTGGCTCAATGCTTCCGCGTTAGCGAATATTTATGTGTATGGGGACCAGGTAAAAGGCGCCTACCACGTTTGCTGAGCGGAACGGTCATGGTTTTTATAGATCGTGAGCACGTCGTTGACACCTTGTCTACTGTCCACAGTTAACAGTGGGCAAAGCGATAGACGCTCTGTTGGTGTGCAGTATGTGGCCCCAACCAACAAAGACTTTCGATGTGTTGGCTACCAACCGCGAACCCTCATACGTCCGAAATATGTGCCGACAAACCATCGCATTGCCAATAACCCATTAGATACAAGCAAACTATCAGAAGAACAGTAGTAAGATATGGAGAGTCTGTAGCAAATTTGGCAAGAATTAGCCGGGTTTCTTATTAATGGGGCAAAACCTGGCATACACGCATTTTAAGCATTGCCCTTATTCAAAATTGAACTTCTTCAAGATGTAACAAGTGATGAAGATTGGTAAGCGCACCAAGTGCTTCTGGCAGCTCTGTGAAGACCTCGTCGGCAGTATGAGAAGCCATCAAGGTGATCAACATTCCCATATGGAGTGATCGCAATAGCAAAGCTAAGATCATTGTCAACCCATTCTTTATAGAACTTTACAGTCTGAAGGTAGCAGATGCATGCTATACAGACCAGCAGAAGAGACTAATCGATACAACAGGTTCTTCACACTATTTGCAGAAGAATTAAGTTAATTATTATTGCCACACGCTCAATACCAGTCAGATTATTACCTGACAAAAGCTCGACTTTTATGTCGTCTGGATCTCTGAGTTCTCTTTTCAGTATATGTCTTGTCACCCAGTTGAAAAGAAACAGAAAAACTAAACATTAATTTTGAACGTTACTTGGAGCAAAAATTGTTCAAACTAGCTGTCCAAAAAATGTGACCTGTTTACTCGGAACGAGCGTGCAACAACTTTAACAAACTGATACGCTGTACTGAGAATTCTCTGCAACGAAGTGATCTCCAGAATGTATGTCAAAAAGATTAACCGAAAACAGCCTTCAGATCTGGAGGTACTAGAGTCGTTGGCTAAAAAAATAGTGCGGAAGTTTTGTTGTTCATTGCAAGGTGAAAATATGGCAGGTATGCCCGCAAGCAGGCCAGCAACTTACCTGCTTCTCTTTTATCTGGTTTTCTATGTTGAAAAAATGGACAATATTTCGATACTTATAATCGTTTTGGATGCAATAAGCGCACAACTGAACAAAGCCTTCCTAGGCATATCATGTGGGTTCTGCAAGCTAATTTTAATAGCTTCCGCTGTCGACAAAAGTCAGCTCTGCAACGGAACCTTCGTTGGAGCCGTTATTTGCAGAAATTTTTATGACACAATTGGGAAATGAACAGCTGATTTCATCGACGGCTTAATCCAATTTTTACAAGAGGTATGTGAGTGACATGTTATTTGTGCTGGATAATAAAGTGAAACTGATGGATATCTTGGCCAGACGCACTTCAGCAGACCAAAATTTTTATTTTTGGCTGGAAACAGTAATGAATGGCTAACTGGATTTCCTAGATATATATATTTACTTATATTCGACGCCGCGTTGATTATTAATTTCAGCGCGCGAAACACAGACCAGGTACTTGAAATGATAGGTACATTCATTCTAATAATTCCGCATCACTCAATCTAAAAAAGAAATAATTAATCGGTTGATAGACAGAACCGTTAGAATATGCGCGGATGATACGATTATTGTAACACTGACGTTTGCACATGCAGTACTTATACGGAATGGCCACTCGAAATAGTCCGTAAACAGAGCCATGCAACAACAGAATGGAAGAGATAAGCTATTTTAAGCGGAAAAGTAAAGTGTGCACACCAGATTAGCCTTCAACGGAGATGAACTTGTCAACAATACCACGCGTAGGCTCTCGGGTGCAGTCAATAGAACATGTTACACTGCCAAACTACATGTCCGCTTCATCTCCAATTTGGCTTAGTGGTCACGCCTAAAAGATAACTTATCTTTTTTGACAGCCTCTTTCTGTGCACACTCATCCACTTTTCTCTGTCAAACTAGCCTTTTTGATTGCAACAATCCATGAACACCACCCAGTTTTGGTTCAGCAGTGGAGTGAAATAGTCACTCAGTAGAACTGATTAGATTTGAATCACGCAGTCAATTTGGTGAAGACATTTCGGTAAATCTATACTGTTACAGTCACTCGGTCGAGTGCAATGATGCGCCGGCTTATGTTCACGGCGGGAGCTATTGGAATTCTTCTGTACAACCCACTCCTTTGCATGAAAAAACGTTTTGTTCGAGCTTCAGAATGTATTTGGTCAACCTCTGATCCTGTAAACCTGGCACGACCTTTTGTTCAAGTAGGAAATTGATTACAGCTTGAAACTTATTTGGTTGACCACCTTGGTCATCTGTTCTTCGTTTGCTCTCTTAAAAATTTGCTTTTTAACTTGTGACGTAAGTGTGATGTGTCTAACCTCATGTTGAATCTGTGAAAACAGGTTTGCCCGCTACACTATAATTTTACTAGTACGCTGGAAGTTTTATGCGATCCAAACACGAAACTACATACTCAATCATTGCCGCCCACAGCTGAACCAGCTGGCCCATGTGAGGTTAACTGTATCCCCCAAACTTCTCAGGTCATCTTTCAAGCAGCCACAGCAGGTTGTAACTTTATGAGCCATCTTGTTTTTGTGGTCACGCTAACACCTTGTCAACAGCAAATGCAGCGACAACTCATGGAAAACAGCACTTGGGAATTCCGTGATAAAACTGCCTTCCACATCTTTTTAACTCGCTTATCCAAGTTAATCTCATGGCTCTCACTTTGAGTATTCCAGCGTTTGCTTTATTTCGTGGTGGTCTCTTTTTTGTTCGCAATCAACGGCTTTAGTCAAAGTTTGTTGATTCATTAGAACTCCACTTCTGTCCTACCTGCGGTACTTCTTTGCAACAGACTTCTTCGCATGATGTCCGTATACCTGATATGTTTTCTGACCAGTGTACATTTGGATTATACCACCATTTTCACCAGGACAGGTTAAATGTCAATGCCTTCTGATAAGCGTTTTGTTTACTTTCATCGCTTAACTTCTGACTGAATACTGTACGACTGCCAAGTGCATTATCTCTGAGCAGAGAACATATCAAAGCAGACAAGAAAAACTACGTGATCTAAGTCAAGGTTGCCGCTCCAAAATGGGCGACAGTCTTCAGTGGAATATCACCACCGATGGCCAGTGGCGATCTGATCAATTTGTGACTATGACTGGTTTCCAGATGACGGCCTCCATATGACATATCACCCTTGTTTATGCTTAAATGCGTAACTCGGTAAATGGGGTTCACAGGGCTAGCATACTCGTAACAGTCAATCGGAAATTTTAGTACCTCGCTCCCCGATAAATAAACATATTACTTAGCCACTTCTTTGGAGTAGGTCGACCAAGCTGCATGTTATCACCAGCTGGCACAACGATTTTCGTGCGTTTAGTTTACTTTAGCAAACGAAGAAAGCATCACGAAAGGCATCAATGTCATTATCTGAGCTATTATCTGTTGCACATATAACAGACAAACTTTGTATTCTCGGTATGTCTTGACAGATTTTTACCGCCGTGTCTGGTATGCCTACACATGGGCAATTGTTCTCAGGAGTCCAGTCTAATAAGCCATGCTCTCCCTCACAACTCATTGCGATTCCAACTTAAACTTGAAGGCAAGATTCAACTTCTGATTCGCCATGAACCCTGAGAAAGAACTGCTAGTCAACAGCATTATCCAGAGGTGTATTCATGTTAAGGACAAGGCTAGGGTCGTAATGGCTTATTTCGGAAGAGCAACTCACTGACCTATTTGATGGACACTGCGAACCACCAAGCCAAGGATATGGTGGATGGGAAATTGATATACGATTTTAATCACTGATGAACACGGCGGATACATTTGCAGCTATATCAGACTTTTCAATAATAGTGACTGTTCTTGCAGTGTATTTGACTAATATTCTTCGGTGACAGTCAGCCACAAGATAATTGGAGTGCTCTTTGATTGAGGGCACCTTTCCATACCCTCTTCTTCTTTAACAGGAAGACGGCAGTGCTACAACTATAAACATAGTTACGCTTTATGCTCAAAAGATAATGCTTCACTACCCAAGCACTCCTACGCGGGCGGTTATGCAACATACAACCCCATGGATTTAGCCGACTATTCTTCCAATTGTTCTTCTTTTGCCCGTCTAACATGGTTGTACCTGGTAAAACAGAATTCATGCGCAATGTGGCCTTGCGGATTGATACAGCATAAAAACCTAACTAACATTTCAAGGTAACAGGAGAGGTCGGTCCTTAATAACAAAGAGGAGATCAAACGCGATCAATGTGTATAAGTAATGTGCCACATACTACGTATAGACTAACGTGTTCAACATTCACTGAACAGTTTGTTTTGGAAGCTCTATCGAATGCATGTCTGTAGATCGTCACTGAGAAGTTATTCGTTACCAAACTGTAAGCATAACGTTAGTCAGCAATCTTACTAATATCAGTAATTCGCAACTGCTGGTGAAGCACTGAAACGTTTTGTCCACGTTTTATTCATGTTTCTTACCACATTATCATTGTTAGTGCGCAAGTGTTACGGTAGCCTGACTACAATGCCATCCTGGACTGTGTCTGAGAACCGTAGTCACCATCTTTTATGGGGACATGCTAAGGGTTGACATTAATTTCTAAATGTTGTACCGCCAAGCAAATGTGCAGTCAAAAGGGACGTAAATTTAAACTAAATTAAAAATACCATTTACAACCAAAATTAAACGTATTACGCTTTGCAGGAAATTAGATGGGCTGAAAGTAAACAGCAAAACATGGGGTATCTTTCTGATACTACTCCATAAACATTCCAGCCAATCAAGTTTGGCATTCCAGTAACTGGGCTAACTTCATCACCACTCCCACAGAAGACATCTACTGGCAATAATTTTATGCTTACTTTGTCATATCATCGTCTACAGACGTCACATCAGTCATCGGAACCGTGCAATAATGAATTGAAGTTTTAGCCCATTTTTCAACCGTCTGATTTGACGGTTAACTATAGGCTAAGACAGCAACTGGATATTTCCCAATTAATGAACATTCGCTTTTTAAAATAATGCAGTAACCGTCAATCTCTTGGCAGTCCTGAAATATTTCACAAATTTCACATTCATTGCACCTGTCGCCATTCATTCATTCATTGCTATCCGTCTTATCTGTGGCAGTACATCAGTGGCTGACGCTAATGCCTAAATGCTGTGCAGTTGTCGTCGGTAATGAAAATCACCCGCATTTGTGGCACTTAGCTATCTGAAACGAGTTCATGTCTATACCAAAATGTGCAACATAATTAGACCTTGAACTGCACATGAGTGTACAGTGCGTCTACAAACTATCATTCTTGTGGCTTTAATCAGCTCAACTTATCATTTACAGCTAGTTCAGGTAACTCAGTTAAGTAACAGCAATAGTCAAATTATATATATCGTATAAATCTCACTTATTACAACCTGTTTCATCACATCATCTGGGATTCACAAAAGACCCAACCTACAGGGAAAGTATGAACTACATCGGATAACTTGGTGATAGCTTTCTGAACTGCGTGACATCCTTGTCCATCGTATGTATTACGTCAGTCACCTGGGATATTTATAAAAGCTGAATGACTTTACAGAATAATTATTTACCTTCCTACTATAAGACCCAACCACCAAAGGTTTTGTATCCATTAATGATTAAACGCCTGGACATACTTGACCATCAATGGCAATTATCCGTGTCATAAGTTCATCAGTGCTTGCCCGGTTTGTCAAGTGATGGATGAGATTGACCGCAAATATCGGTAGATTATTATTTGCAGATGACTCAGCGGGATTAAAAATTCCGGCCTCACAACCAAATCACATGTGAAACCGTTAAGCCTAGAGGAAATGCCCCTCTCATATCATAGATGATCTAGGTTGTCAAAGTTCATCATAGGCTTAAAGTTAGGGTCGATATTTCTGTCCTCCTGTCCCGCTTTTGGCTGACTTTACTTCCAATCTGCACGAATCTCATAGTGCATTAGCATCACTGGCTTATACCTTGATGGGTGTGACCGACAAAATCAATGTCCAAACTATTTCCAGTTTACAAAAATTAAACGCTGAACTGTTCACCATCATTACAACAACATTCTTCATTACCGAGAATCATTCTGTCTTCCATCTGTTTCTGCGTGATGATAGGGAACCCTCTGTGTTTACTATTGCTGCAAACTTGCCAAAGACTGTTATTAATTTAGAACAGACCCAATAGTGGAAACTCAAGACTACGGCTGGATCTGAACCGGCGATAGGAAGACAACCGTGTTTAAGTCCATCTCACTCTATGAGGAGCAATAATCCTGCGCATGCCATCTTTTCAGAACACTGCTAGCGCATTAAACATAAAACACCATGGTGTGCATTGACCTGTTGCTGCTTTTGCCATTCCCGATAACTCTTTCAAGTTGTGTTGGTTTACAATCTAAACTACTGGCCAGATTCATTCAATGGATTGCGTTATACGAATCGGTCTTTGCTCAATACGGAACAAATATGTTGCACTGTCACTGAAGCTAGATCGTCCTAGTTCCACCCGGCTCACCTTTTGCCAGTATTCAGGTGACAAAGCTCTGGTAGTTTGATGTTTTTCTCCCTGTGTTTCAAGGCATTTTGTCATGTTAGTTCAAGTTTGGATTAGTTACAACTTCACAGGAAATCGACCACGAACCATTTATTTATGGGTTCCAGTTTAAAATGATTCGAAGTATATGTTGGTTTGAGAAGACAAGTATCATCCCACGTTCATCTGAACCAACAGGCTGAGTTGCAACAAAGTCTATAATGCAACTCTGAATATGAAACTGTTTTAAAAATTTCCTATTCAAGCCCGGCTCACGGTATCCACTGGGTACTTATATCATGGGACGATATGTGATATGCCATATTGGGCAAGCGCAGAATTAAGTCACCTTAAGATACATTGTAGAGGTCCCTTTGAACTGACATCCATGAACTTCCTTCTCACCATTTTACATTCACTACAACGTTGAAGGCCCGTAGTCTGCAATCCAGATCAATAACCTGCTAACACCTCTATGAACAGTTTCAACTTCTTATAAGAAACTGGCAATCTAGGATTATTTCTGAAAACCGTTTTCAAGTTAATACTGTCAACCGTGTATGACGAAGCAAACGTATGTTTCTCATATTTTTTGGTCAGCTTATAGTTAAAAACCAACGGGATGCATTCACAGTTGACGCAAAGTTTACCTTCTGTTGCACGCTATTGCGTGCCATTTTACTAATGTTTGGAGATTGAATAAATTCTAAAAAGTTTTCCACCATTCCCCTGAATTTTTGCAACGTTCAGGGATGTTCCAGTGTCAGTGATCGCGCGGCTCGATTCCCACCGTTTCGTAGCCAAGGACCAGGTCCGGACGCTTATGTGATCACGAGTAGTTGGGCTGGTAAGAAACCTGGTTCGTGTGGATTGATGATCCCTCGATCGTTATTGAAGACTGTGGAAGACGATTCGGCGGAAACTCAGAAACAGCTCACGGTAAGCTACCGCATTTCTAACACAGTTCCATACTACCGGACAGAATTCGTGCAATGAATCTAAACGATTCCATGTCTTAAATGTCATGTTCCTCTGATGAAATCTTCATGTATATTTACTGGCCTTTCATTGACAAACATTTCTGAAGATGCCGGTGTTGAAAAGTGCGCTAAAACGATGTTTTGCCCCATACTGTTCATACTGAACGTAGTTTGAACGAACCATGTAAGCCAGCAAAACTTTGCGTGCATTTACCTAAAAAACGGATACAGTATGCGTATTGCAACGAGCTATTCAATGTAATCAACGCCGACAGCCACACCCAGGTTTCTTTGTACGAAGAGACATTCCTTATGATGGGTGACATTGGTACATCAAGTAAGTATGTCGAATCTGTAAGCAAGGTATAGGCACCTTAATGTTGTATGTTTGAATGTAGACGTAGCTATTTTTTAGTGGTTAGGTCCCCTGTCCTCTTTTTTTCTTCTCTCTTCCTACACAGGGTTTGCTTTTTTTCTTCGTGGTTGTGTGGCAGTTAAGCATCAGTGTGAACCACTGATGTGTTGCTGTCCATGATGATGATGATAATGATGATCCGTAAGCAACTTAATTGAGTCCCTGAATCCGTGTACGTCTTCAGAATAATACCTTGCGACCGCCATATGTTAGCTTACAGCAACATGGGAGTTTTGACACATTCACTGGTCTGGTAGAAAAAAGAAACTAATTTATGGCTTACAGACACATATAAACCTCACAATTCAGTTTTGAGTCTAAGTGGCGCGTACCATGAATACCATCGGTTTCACTCAGTGTTTCGTCGTGGAATCTCGTCCTTTTAAGAAAATCTTTGTTTCGTTGAGCAGAATGAAACATATTTTTTTCTGCTATATTTCACATTTCAAAATATTTACATTAGACCCCGTATTAGTTTCAATGGTTCAGCTCACTAGTTTCCCCCGATGTAGTGCTGGTATTTAAAAAAATTACCAATAACCGTTTAATCAGTTCGCGAGATTCGTAGTTAGTTTTAAACACTGGAAAAATGGCTCACAAGGAGGAATTTACGTTTTGATGGACATGAAAAGAGGCCGCATGTGGCCGACTGAAAACCACCAAACAGAGGAACTCACCATATTAGTCAATAGAATGGCAGCTAACGACGGGGTTAGGTTGGATGATGTTGTGAGTTGGAATGATGCGCTCTTCTCAGGGGGAGAATTCAAGTCAAGGGACAACATGCCTGTCCTCGGCTAAAGTTTAAGAACTGACAAAAAACTGCAGTAAAACTTTTTTTGATCCTATGTTATTTACTATGAAATACCTTGAAGGGAGGGAACGCAAAGTGTATGCAGTAGCAGGACAATAGAGGTTATTTTGTTTGCCGTGGTCTATGAAGTGAACTAAGACCACATTGAGTGACGGACCACGATGTGGTTAATGAAAAGGGGAATAGTCAACCCTGATTAGTTAAAACTTAAGTAATAAACTTCGGCCTTTTGGGGAGACGAAAGAATTTCGGATGGCTAATTCGTGACCCGGATCTCTATCGTCATCATCATCAAAACTCATTCCTGTTTTTCCATCAATTTGTTCATTCATATCTGCCTACTGCGGTCCTTGTAACTTAACCAATGGGCTTGGTAGAAATGTTCCTGTCTTATAGATTTTGATCACATGAGCGATGTCAACTTCGCCTGGAAGAAATAAGTTCTGCATCTTGGTTATGGAACAGTCATCTTTAAAATTTCGAATTGAGTAACAGGATGTAATATTTTTCGATTAATAAACACCGCTATTTGTCCTAAACAATGTAAATATCAGTTAGCTTGAATGACAGCTATAATTTTATCATCTCTGTCACCGAACCGGAAGTCCAGAGAGTTTTCCATGAGTAAATGAACTTAACGTGTTGTTGAGCGGGTACCTACATTTGAAACCGCTCCTATGAATCGCGCTACTTCAACAACCACCTAACACTTTCTACATGTTGTCTGTAGTGATCACATCGCGACGCAATTGACTTTCGTTTACTAGCAGCTTAGATTACCCTTCATGAATCGAATGGTGGTCCCAACAGAACAATTAAAAGAACACGATAAGGTTAGGGAACAAACCGCATATATCAGACAGTTTTGGAAAGTAGGATCAGTGTTTAGCTCCAGCCTAGTCTGAGGCCAAGTGCAACACACGAAAAAAGAACTTAAAAGGCTCGGAATTGGCTGACGTTCAAAAAGCGCAAGTTTTATAACCTTAAAGAGTTGGACGGTAGAAAAGAGTAGCTTTTACTGCTTGTAATTAGTTGCACGAGTTGCACTGAGTTTATATCACGCCCCTTAGAACAACCATAATATCAAGAATACATCCAGAGCAGACAAGCTGAAAAACACGGTTGTAGCTGGGATCTTCAGACTGATCACATGACCGTTGCTCATTACAGGCTATCCAAGTATCACTGTCCCTACATATTCGAGGTATAGCAAAAATAAATTAACACGAGGATGACGTTTGTTGGGACTTTGGGAGATAATAATCTTTTACGTTGGAGTGAAGTTCCGCAGTTGCTTTGATGATCAAGCATATTCACGTTAGCATTAAGATTAGCAAAACGAAACTACGTCACAAAAGCTGTAAACAGGGGAAAACTGTTTCACTCAGAAATTGCTTGTTGTAAACGAGCAGCAGAAAATTGGGACCTGTTGTGCACATCTCTCCTTGTCTAGACTATGGTGGTCAGTGTGTTCAGTTGAGAGTTCATCTTCTTTCTGCATACACTCCACGACAAAATCATATGACAGGTTGTTGTTTTAGCAACAGCTGCCTTGGTAACAATTCGAGAAATATCTTTTGTACTGCGAGACAGCAAGCCACATCAAAATTCTTTAGACTGAGTTTTGTTTGAATACTCCCCGGAAAGCCAAATTTGCACAACCCTGTTAAAAATGGTCGTGGCAAAATTGTGCGATTCTATTTCGTATCTTATTTTAATAAGAGGTAAGTCATACGATATTCTGAGACTCTGGTCCAGAACTTCGCTGGAACGGTGCAGCATAACTCCAACGAAAAGTTTAGGGTGTTTGAACTCAAGTTCCTTAATACCCGCTTAAAATCAATCATTAATTCAGCCGTTAGGCTGTAGATTTCGACATCTTTCTATATTAGGAAGCTAACAAATCGCACAGATTTTATAGGGAGGTAGTGTTGATACTAAAGACTGACTGGGTTGACCCTTTATTTCCTCTAAGTATTAACCATGTCTTCATGATGTGCTGTTTTTGGGTAGAGACATCATCCCGTTAAAATTGTATGGTTTCTCGTTAAGCTGAAAAAATATCGACAAGCCGAATGTGATGCAACATTATAGCATAAAAGTCGGTGTCCTGCTTACTATCTGATAAGTCCACTCCACTCAATTCTACAGTTGAAAATATTTCCGGACACTTTGCCAACGTTTGTTTTCAGCACATCCTCTGAAGCACAGTTTCTTTATCAAGAGATGGTACCAGTAGCATCTCCGTTCATTTCACTTAGGATTTGTTATCAATCTTAAAACGAATGGAATTCAGTTCAGAACAAGTGGAATGGCGTTATTTGCTTTATTCACACGTATTATTTCACACGAGTCATAGATATTAAACCGAAAGGTCGATTTGAGCTCCGAAGAACTTTTTTGTTACATTCGAATCTGATGACAATATCTGCCATTCATCTGGCTGCAATCAAACTGTAAGGTGATTTTTCGTATTCTCAACTGGAGCACGACAATAACACCGGACCACTAGAATTTTGTGGGACAGTGATATGTCTACCTACATTAGTCAAAACTGTGAAAGCCTTGTTTTTTAATCAGTCAGTTCACTTCCTCCTGATATGACATTAATAGAGCGCATGTAAAATAACATACTAGTCATTTTGGTTATAATGAACTGATGATGATTTAACTTCCGACCACTAAAAAAACGAGCCGATAATTTCAACGCTGATGACAAGATTATACATGTCCGATTATTGTTGTACCTGATGCCTCTGCGACAAGCTTATGTTAAATCGTGGTTGTATCATAAGGACATTATGTCGACCTGGAATGGCTATATGATTTAGTGGGACCAAATTTCCTCATCTTTGTGCATACTTTGTTTTCTTCCAAAAACTTTACGGCAAAACCCTTCTGGTCGGTTTCAAGTAAAATTAGCTCTTTATTGGATGATGTTCTGGATATATGTAACTAGCTGATATATAAGCAATTACAACTTTCAGTAAATAGATATTTCATTTGCAGTACTGAAACGATTTTTCATATTTCGTTTTCACATCACTGAGCCGGTCAACGATGTGTGATTTTTCATTTCAACACAGTGCGATCGGGTTAATTACGTGCGTTTCAGAGATGTTCCAAGTATACCTTCCGGGAATTTTGTTCACGGCTATGAAGAAGGTCCAGACGGTAGACTGCGCCCCCAGAAAGGCCCCCATAAAGACGAGACGCTGGGACCTGCTTTCTATGGACCTACTAACATACCAACCTTTACACAATATCGTGGTTGTGGTTGGTCAAGGCTTGTAAGCGACGGGTTTATGTCTTTTAATAGAATTTTCTGAGATCGAGTTTCAAGGTCATCTTTATTTTATTTGAACGTTAGCTTAGATTGATGCAGTAAACCGATCTAAACTGAAACAGAAACCTTTATATGTTTTCCGTAGTATTCCATTCATTGTACCCGTCAGATGTTGTCACAGGATACTTAAGTTACTTATAACAAGTATAAGTGAGAATTATTTTCATGAATGTCGCACTGAGTAGTGACAACGTGAAAAGGTGTCTATTTTAGCTGTTGATGATACAGGTTGTTTGCAGTAGGGGCACCTCCTCTTTAATAGTTGGTTTCTCTCTTCCGATAATTTCTGCCAACTGTGAGAGATTCCACTCGGTACTGAGTAGTTTGCATTCACTTTGCCACAAATTGAGCCTTATATTTTTATCTACGACATCTAAAAAACAGCTTTCTTGAAGATTTCCCTTCGGTTATTAATCAATTTTCCGTACTTTAATGACACCTCAATCAAACACCGAGACAACTTAAGGTAGTTGACTTGATTATCGTTCCAATCCTTTGTGACTCATAAAGGCTCCATCTCCGGAAGCTAACTCAACCCAGTGATTCATTTACTGGCAATAGGTTACATATCTTCGTACGAAGTTGTGGTATGTCCAGCTGGTGCATTAGCATGATATGGGCGACCATCGGTCGCTCTACTGACTACTATAGTAAACTCTCCTGACCGTTACGAATAAATGCCATCTTCCTGATCCCACTGTTTTTTGTCGTAGATGGCACGACATATGTATGACGAAACGCAGACAGTGACGGCCGAATAACTGAAGATGGTCTGCATCATTTGTAATTTGTGCTTTTACTTGCCAGTCTAATGGACACGCGACTCACATCTTCCCCAAGTACGTAATTGTCAAGTTTCAGACTGACGTCTCCGTGATACAAGGCATTATCTGACTTGAGAAGGACTGTGGTGGCCTTGTACGTGAGAGCTAGTTACATTCCCAGTGTTGCTGTACTCAATGATGTCATCAGTTATTTGCATGAAACGGTAAAGAAACTCCATCGTTCTATTATCTACCATGCAGTCAACGTGAAATAAGATACTTTGCACAAACTCTATGCATTTTAAGCAAAAAGGCGTATTCCGCAATATACGCAGCGTGCCAGGTTATTTCTGACATCAGCCCTGATGCCGGTACCTTTGAGAATAACATCTCATCGTCCATAAAGTTAAAATCAACCAACCATTCACCAAGCAAGAGGTCCACATTTTGAATTCTGAAATAAGCCCTTCATTAGTTTCTCTATGGTAAGTTTAATAGCGATAAAAAGTGAGAATACATTGGGATAGTTAATATGGTACTATATATATTTATAACCACGGCACTGTTGGTAATGGGAACTTCGGGTGGTGGGTGTTTGGTTTGTTTATAAAATTCTAATCTTTGTATGAAAATTTTGAACTCTAACAGGATCTCAGATTTTATTATGTCAAACCATTTTGCATGCTGATTTTCACATTTATGTAAATTGAACACCATCCATAAGTGATCGCAGTTGTCACATTTCCACAGATCTAACAGTCGGTCGCTTTCGAAAATAAGCATTAGACTCGAGTTTCGCTCGCATGAGAACAGCTTGTCAACAGTACATATTCTTGTCACGGCTGGGACTATAACTCTCACGCTTTCTTGAAGTCAGCGGCGCAGCGGTCAAAACGGTTGCCTTATAAAGCGTGACCAGAGTTCTAGTCCTGGCCATGGCAAGGATATGCGCTGTTGACAAGCTGCTCTAATGTGAGCGAAACTCGAGTCTAGTGAATGCATGAGAAAGTGGCCGACTGGAATATCTATGGAAATGCGACAGCTGTAGTCAGTTGTGGGTGATATTCAACTTGAGACTAACTAACTCCCCGACTACTCATCAGCAATTATACGAAAAACAATATCATCTACTACTCATCAGTAAATTTGTACACTTTTCAAGTTGTTATTTCTGTTGTATCTGAAGTGATGTCAGAAATTCTAATTTCTTCGAATCGTAACAAATCTGTGATGAAAACAAATAAGAAATCCCCAACGTGTTCAACAGTCTATGTAATCTTGAAATTTTTGTAATGTGACTGGTGCATGTATGCTATGAAACAGTGGTTACATTCCAGTAAGTTGATCTGTACGGATGAAAGACGCAGTTACTTTAGTCTTGTTTGCCGCACATGTAAAACACAGAGCACACAGTGCAGCCAGCGTAATGAAACCAGTGGAAAGGTAGACTTGATCCAGTGCAACTAGAAATGATGTGACCAGTTCCACAGTATCTGTTTCATTCACATCGAGAGCAGGCCGACAGGATATGGCAATCATTCACCTCCCGAGTATTACTAGCTTGGGGTTTTGAGTGCGTAGCAATGGACTAAACGAGCTGACGAGGTAAGCCAAAGCACATATGGGGGAGTTGATTAGCAAACGCATAGGTTAGAGCCCGCGTTATCGTCGTGAGCTGTATTACCTCATTGTTTAAATTAATCATTTCAAGATATGCTCAAACGTGCGTTACAACAACCGCTGGTTCATTCTATTCATGTGATTGTGAAACGGTAGCTAACAGCTCATAAGAACTTCGGGTTGCGTCACCATGGCTGATATATTTGGTAAGTAGTAGAAGAGGTAGCTCTTCCGCCTGATAAGTGCGTCGTAATTTTCCATCGTCACAACTGGCCAAATGTTTCTTTCCGAAAACACATAGCACTGCCACTTTTATTGTGTGAACTAGTTAATATAAATCTGATTTGTATTTACGCAAACTGTAACTACAGGTTAATCGTTACAGACACTCGTTCACTCGGCTATATATCTGTACAATGAATTTTATCGGTTTGCGGATACCCATAAGACAAACAGTCTATCTGTTTAGTACTTGCTCATTCAGTTGTATGAAGTAATTTACTTAAGCACACATTTTCAATAAGTTACCAATCAATTTTATGCTTAACTGTAACTAGCGTTTACTCTACCAGCATTGGGTTTTCTGTATTTTCATCTGGCTACTGACTGGTTATTGAGTAGACATTAAGAACTGAAACACCTCCTGCCACGTATAAACACGAGTTTAAACACTATTCATCACCTGGATACAGCGTTTACACTTATCCAGTAAACTTCGAATTTTGCCCGTTTCCAATAATTATTTGTATATCGAGAGGTCTCAGAAAATCTGTCGAGTTTGAGCGCAGCGGAATTTCTGATAAACTTTCTTCCACTACTATTATACTCTTAGACTAGCCAAAGACAGCCAATGCATAATTCAATGCATAAAATCGGCCCTGGTCAATATGAACCGTTCACAGATGTTTGGGAAAAGATTGCTCAGAGTGGCCGCGAGCGAGATTGCATTCAGTCACAAAACCCACTCAATGTGCCACGATTTATCGAAAAAGTTGTGCAAGAAGTGAACAAACTGGTAAGTAGG
>JTDE01001114.1:21412-66431 GCA_014338405.1 Paragonimus skrjabini miyazakii
CACATGTTAAAAATTTCGGTTGCTTTTGTCCGAATATGGGAAAGCGTGGGCATACTCTAGTTACTGTCATAATCAGATATCAAAATGTTCATAAAGTTAAACAATTACGACGCAATACAAAATTAACTTCATCCCTATGGTAGAAAAAATAAACGTAGGGTGAACAGACCAACTACGGTGTAGCAGCTTTCAGTACAAAAGCCACATGTTAACATAAACAAACCACCTAAAACCGTGTTTTATGTGTAAGATTACATTGACGTGAAAAAGCATTCCCAGTCTTTTCATTCTGCTGCATACTTCATAAAGCACTCGACAAGAGAGTGATAACGTTTGTGACACGATTCCGACTACTCTCCCCTAACACCTGCAACAGACCTGAGGTCACCAACGTGAGAAACGAAAACAATCCGTAGTTGATAACCTACAAGCGTTTGATTTCGATTCATCTAATCGGATTGTCAAATGAACAGATAAAATTACAAACCAGAGTATAGACATACACAGTTTTCAGTTCATTGAAAATCCCCATAGCATTCATGAAAAACAAAGTTTCAGCGAACAGACTGTTTTTAACAAATTCTCCTCTTTGGCCGGTATAATTATATGAAATTAAGTGACAAGTTACATTGTCATTGATCAACGTTTAATGAAGGGGAAATGTAATTGGTTAAACGATTAACACTACTTCGTTGTGATTAGGAACACAAAGAAGTCGGTTCTATTTAGTCAGTGTTAATCAGGCTGAGACAGTGGGACGGGGACAAATTGTTTTACGGGTTGGGTGGCCGTGTTCGGCCAAGGGAGCCTCAGGGTTTGAACGAATTGTTTATGCACACACAGATCCGGGTGACGTAGCCGGGTTGCGACCGTCTCGGTTATCGACAGGTTGTGGCATTTAACCTTTCGCGACAAGGTGACCGGGACCCAATAGACGGTACGAAATGCTGTCTCCGTGTCGGTGTGTCGATTACAATCGATCAAGTGGGCCAGAATGGATGAACTGATGCGTTTTGTTGTCTCAGATTGAAGCCAAGCGGGGAAGTGTTCACGGATTCTTTCAGATGAACACTCAGTAGCGCGACCTATGTAAACTGAACCACAGCAACAATCGAATGGATAGATCAAAAAGTTATCCCTCAAATTCAGTGGAACCGCCCGTTTTGAGTGAAATGTGATAACAGAGCTGGCGGCATAATAAGTCGTGTTGGTAGCATTGGCGATTTGACGTGATATCAGTTCTGCCACTGATTCACCCTTGAATGGCAACGATAAGTAAACGTTCTTCTTATCGGTAATATCCACTGAGGGGCGCGATAGTCTACCCTGCATATTACTGTTGATGAACTTTTCTGGGTAGACGTTAGTATTAAGAATCTGCCATAAATTCTTTAGTTCCCCCTCTGTCGTGTCTTCCCTACAAATCCTCTTTGCTCTGTTTGTCAGACCACGTTTGAGACTGAGCGGTACGTAGCTATGGAAGTGCATGTATTGACCAGTCCATGTTTTCTTCCTCAATATGCTCCTTTGCAATGAACCATCTGGTCTGCGTATCAGTGCCACGTCAAGAAAGGACATTCTCCCATTAATTTCTTCCTCCAAAGTGAATTCAATGTTGTTATGAACCTTGTTAAAAATGTCTACTAGTTTCTGCGGGTCTTCTAACCTGTCTACTATGCAAAAGATATCGTCCACATATCTTCGGTAATAGCTTGTTTCTTTGATCACATCATCCAACTTGTTATTTTCAAGCATACTCATGAAGATGTCGGCAAGAACTGGTCCCACTGGAGAGCCCATAGCAACACCAACCACCTGACGATATAGCTCTCCGTTGAATTGAAACTGGATATTGCTTGTGCAGAATAATAATAATTCTTTAAGATTTTCTACAAGCAGTCCAATGTTAATTTAGCGATTCTCAATGTACACCATTTTATGGCGAAAGTATTATAACTGTGAGGTATCAATCATCATCATCATCATAAACAGCAATACATCAGTGGTTCACACTGATGCTTAACTGCCACACAACCATGAAGAAGAAGAAACAAACCCTGTTTGGGAAGAGAGAAAAAAGGGAGAGGGGAGGGGACCTAACCACTAAAAAAGAGCTACGTCTACATTCAAACATACAACATCAAGGTGCATACACCTTGCAAACAAACAACCGAGCTGTAAGTGAAAGTAAGGCGTCATCAGCAAGACAGCTTCCTCACGGCTTTCACTGCCCCGCGTCATTAAGTGCACTCACTTCACAGACAACTCGGCCAAACAACGGCAACATTCACGCCACTGAGCTCGGTTAGCTGCCATCTCACCTAAAGTTTCAAGCCACCGACTCTCTGAGTCGCGAGGGCTCCAACCCGGGAGACGAACCCGATCTACAGTGCCCAACCCCTTCGTGAACGACTTCATTTGTCTACGCCAGGTCATCATCTGTCCACCTCGCACCTTACGCCAATCAGCCGCAGCGTCGGCAAACAGTGCTCGGTGTGGCAAGCGATTAGCTGGCATCCTTAGTACATGACCTAACCACCTAAGTCTGTACAAATGTAATGACTGAGTAAAAGAACTCGTTTGACAATCAGTACCAAACACCCGCTTCCTAACCTCCTCGTTGCTTATTCGTTGGTGCCACCCGATACGAGCGATTGAACGCAGACATCGGTGGTCAAATACCTGAAATACCCCTAGAAATGACCGGGGTCAAACTAATTCCCCTATGGTTTTCACAAGAGCTCCTGATACCCTTTTTGAATATAGGAACTATTATCGCGTGACCCCAGCACGGAGGGATGGTCTCCGTCGACCACACAAGTTGAAACAGCTGAGTTAAGGTCTCGACTAACACCTCTCCACCTTCTTTAAAAAGTGCCGGCACGAGATCATCTGGACCAGCAGCCTTATTACGATTGAGAGCCGAGATGCAGTTGCGAACCTCAGTCTCAGTGGGTGGTTCTAAATCTACCGACCAGGGCATTACATCAGAAGTTTGTGGAGGCAGCAAGGTAGAAGCAGGAGGCCAGCTGAATTGACCCTCAAAGTGTTCCGCCCAGCGTTCCAACCTTCTGGACTTATTATAAATTAGTGTGCCATCTGCCTCGTTGATAGCTTCACTGACAGACGGTCGCTTGGGACCAGTGGCACGGATCAGCTTAAAGAGTTTGCCGCTGTTCCCTGAGGCAAAGGCGATCTCCATTTCCTTAACCTTTTCCAATAACCAAGCCTCACGATCAGCCTTTAGACTACGTTTCAGCTTCCTACGGATATCTCTTCTAGACTTATTATGTGAACTACCAGGAGGAATCTTCCGTCTGGCTTCTAACAACTCCAGAGATTCCTCTGAAATCCAATGTTTGTCAAACTTATGTACTCCTATGCCGCATGCTATAGTACCTGCTTTCTGAATAGCTTGTGAGATTTGTGTCCAACAGCTACTAGGGTCTTCGAAGAGATTACCACAAAGGCGGCTTTCTAAGCTAGTTTGGTACTTATGCTTTACAGATGGTAAAGCCAATTTCTCAACAGCCAGTCGTTGCTGTCGGCGAGTTCGTTGACCCGCAAATCTAAGAACAAAACGACAACATACCAATGCATGATCTGAGTCCAAGTACGTGCTCCAATAAGAACGACAGTCTTGAATGGAACCACGCCACCTGTAACTAACAGCTATGTGGTCTATCTGAGACCAGGCCTGATTTGGAGCAGGCGGGCGCCAAGTATAGCAATGACGTGAACGATGCCTAAAACTAGTGCTGGCTAAAAATAGCTTATACTCAGCGCACAACTGCAACAATCGCTCACCATTATCGGACCGATATGATGCTATCCCAAACTTGCCACCCAAACTAGATTCGCCCTCACCAAGGCGACCGACTTGAGCATTCATATCTCCTGCCAGAACGACTATATCGGAGCTACGTGTCGACCGGAGGAGAGCGGCCAGATCTGAGTAAAACGCGTCTTTGACGCCGACGTCACTACAGTCAGTAGGAGCGTAAGCAGACACAATGAATAAATTTCTGAAAGTCTTGCGTCTAGAGTTGGTCTTAACGGAACCTGCCAAGCGGACAGCACAAAGTCTACTGTTAACAGGAATCCAATCTATCAATGAGGCTGCGGCCGTCGAGCTAAGGACTATACCTACTCCAGCCTGACCTGTAACAGCGGCTGTGGAGTCACCCGAAGTGTATAACCAGTATCGGGTAGACAATGCGGGTGCTGTTAGTTCCATACGCTGACTACTATCCTGGATTCTAGTCTCTGAGATACAGCAGACATCGACATGCAACGAGTCTAACGTTCGTGCGAGAGCAGCCTGTTGACCTATTTGTTTTAGAGTGCGAACGTTGAAGGCACCTATATTAATTCGCATTCTAGGTCTAAGCAAGGGACGAGGGGGGTATCAAGCCAGACGGGCAATATAATTGTAGACCAACTGTTGTAGCTGGTTTCATTATATTATCTAATTTATCCTATATAACGTACAGAAGTCTTAACAGTGCATATATGACTTCTGGGGTATTTCCCTACGTTTTCATTTGTGCTTCTTTTTCTTCACCGTTTTTTGGCACAATGTGTGCCATTTATAACACGTCTCTCAAGAGGTGTCACATACTTAACACTCCTATAATGAGCGGTATTTATTCGTTAGAAAACAGTTGGTACCGAAAGATACTTTCTGATTCAAAGGGCAGCTGCTTCGTAAGGTTCAACCTCTTACTACAATTTCACTACTATGACAGTCTCTTTCCGGCTTACCATTGTTTATCAAGTTTGTTCAAAGGGTTATTCAATTCGTGAAAATTGAAAGTCGTAGTCCTAGTTTGGGCTATGTGCAACTGTGACTGATCATTATCCCCTACTGGGTATAAGTGACACTTCTAGAAGCATACGGTAATTTATGGTATATCACAATGCAAGTATCGAGCCAATGTTAATCTCGACATGTAACACTAGGTCTCGCGTAGACCCTGCATGGTGTGACCAAGAACAAATGATCAACTATCATCATTCTAGTTAATTTATCCTAGAAAAAACAAGGCAAAGCATGACGGTCAACTTTCCTTCTGGATATCTAACAATCACCAGGAGTTGTTGTTGCATCACTTTTGTATTACAGATTTCACGACAGTAACTGAAGTCAGTTCAAATCTTCTCACAGCATTCAAGTCGGCTTACTAACAGGTCACTTAAGACAGAACTAGCCAAAAGTAATCGTTATTGAAAGACAGAATGAAAGTTATTTTCAGCATGGAAGGGGAAGGGGTCAGTGAGATAAACTACCCCATGACGGAGCAAACTTGTATGCTTTATGCTTTAAAAGGGAAATGTTAATCAACCGTCAGCCTTTAAAAGCCACCATTAGTGTTTGAATATGTAATCCAGAAGGACGATTGTCATAGGAAGACGATTGGTGAATATATCTCAAATACAAATTCAACGGATAAGAGGATATATCATGAAATTCTAATCGTTCTTTGCCTGTAATAACATTTTAGGACCATTTGTATACATTTGGATTACAATCATAGACGGTGGTTCTCCCCATGACGTCCTTCCGGTTACAGCAACCGAGTTTCATGTTTAACAGTGTTGATATTCGTTATGGCAAGAGAGTTCTGTGGTTTGGTCAGTCATAATATTTGTACACAAGCCAATCTTATTGGTTGTTAAAACAAAGTTATGAATTGCTTCTAATTGTCTCCATTCTTTGAAGTGATCAGTCATCTCACACTATCAAATGTGTATCTATTTCAGAAATTTCCCAGTCCTGCCACCTACGTTTTACCTGACACGTTACTGAAAAGTACAGTAAGACGGGGCCCTAACGGTGCGGTTATACAACTAGCCCCGTTTAATGTGGAAGCGGAAGTAAGTAGTACATGTAGCGTGTTACAAGCAGCAGCTAATTTGTAGACATGGGTTCTTTTTTCATTCGCCATTCATTTCTGCTACTCATCCGTATACCATTCTGTGAATAAATGGTGGCTAAACAGCTTTATTAATAAAGTCAGGCCGAATTTAATATTGTACACAAGACAGAAAGTGGTTATAAAGTAACCCGTTCTCCAGCAACATTTCAATTGCCTTTAATCCTAGAACGTTCGTTTATGGAAGAACAAGAGAAAACATAGAAAACAATTTTTCATAAAAACAGCATCCACGTTGTATTTGTGAAAAAGCAGACTATAGTAAAGTGTGTTCGAATGAGGAGCAGAATAATTAGACGATCAACTTAGACAAACAAACTATGGGTGAAAGTCGGAGCGTTTGATGCGGTTCGCGTTTTTCACGTTTTCAGTCGTAGAATATGTATAATCTGCAAGCATTTTGTCGAAGACCTGACACTTCTGGGATCCCTCATCATCCAATAGCTTTAAGAGGATTGGCATTTGATCACAGATCACTAATTCAGTTCCCCAGTCATACCTGGTGCCGTCGACAAGGTTGTAGCAACTGTTCAGTGAGACCAGTCCAATGAATGCCTGCATGTATGCCGGTCAACAGCAAACAGCCGACCATTTTCAGCCAGTGAGTAAAGGAAGTGCAACACCTACAGAAGCGTAGTTCTTAGGGCTCGACTAAACGCAGTATAATGCGCTTCTCATATGAAACGGACGCCGACACCATAATTCCGTATACGATCTTCTCTTACATGGGCGGGTAACCGTTGGAACACTGTCATATCCATTAATGACAATAATCAACCTAGAAATCTGATGGCTAGGAGAACCGCTAGCAAGGGTTGTGGTATTGGCATGGATACTTAATTGCAACGGGTTGTAACAAAGCATCCCAGAAGGTTTGTACTAGGCCTTCCATCAAAGAAGCAACTAAACTTACTGTTGATATCTCAGACAAACATTTATTACATTTTGACGCATACAGGTATAACGAAAACTTCACTTCCAACAAAATGATTTACGCAGAGATATATGTCATCCCCTCAAGTCGGTGATTATTTAACGTGGAATCCCGTGTTTGGAATGGCTTGTATGCTGTCATCATGTGAACCCAATGGAAAACTTATTGATCAACCCTACTGCGAAATTATAAAAAATCAGCCTCCTTAATGAATAACAAAAAGTTGACAAGGCAGTTCACAAAATTTAATTAGATATAACTCACCTCTGGATGTAGACAGAAAGCACACAATTCAGTAACGTATCTGAACGTTAACCCACAGCCTGTTTGCACAATGTAGCTTTATATTTTAAGCAGTTATGTCCTCGGTTAAATGTGGAACAAGTAAATAGGATTACGTAATAGTACTCTGCAGAGACACTTTAGCCGATCTCTTCGGTTACAATACACGGACGATGTTGTCGTAAATTAGCTCGAATAAGATTGAAATAAGAATGTCATAGGCTGCAACAAGAATAGCGCACGAATAAGCCAACCCGAGTTAAAAAACTTCACATTTTAAATAGGTCGGATAGGGAACCACCTATGTGGACAACATCGCTGTAACACTGAGGCATGCAGAAATAAACGGCAGCCTGAAAGTGAAATTAAGACAACAGAGAGAAGTTACCTAATGTAAACGGCATGGTTAAAACATTTAAACAATAATTAATAATATCAAATCATGACTACAAACTCATAACACCACGGTAGTGATAGGTTAACAACCACCTACTGCTGTACACGAAGAGAGGGCTTATAACGTTGTAGCGCATTGGCCTCAGCAAGAAATAAAGTGTGCTTATTGGCTAAGCAATCCAACACACGAAAACATTCTCTACTTGAATTGCGTGACCCGTTTCTTTCAAATGTCATGTGATAGAAGATGAGTCAGCGTCAGTTTTATTGTTTACTAGCCACTTTGGAATGTAGTCCGAGACAAGTGCCCTAAGCGTTCTCACCGTTCGGCCGAATGACTTGACTCCATAAGTACTAGTAAATTCACAAATATTACTGGATGTGGCTAGCGAGTTGCTTCGGTCTTTCCACAGCGAACAGGGCAGCCGTATCGTCTGGCTGGTCAGTCTCAGTTCTGCGGCGTTGTACACAGCCTTCATGACACATTGTTGTCTACGCTGGATGAGGGTTGTTGCCGCCCCACTTTTGTATCGCAGCGATATTTACGCGGGTTTGCGTGACACTGATACTGACCATGTCGGTCTTTCTCTGGCGTACTTCGCGATAAATCACACAGGATAATCGTTGTCTACCGGGGTTTGGCGGATAAAAGCCCATTCTTCTTCGATTGCCATCGGTGAGCAAATTCTAAGACTCCTACTGAACACAGCTCGAACGAGACCACGTTTGGGCGATGTTGGTACAAATATTTTCATACAAATGTATTGCTCCGTGCATGTGGGCTTCCAACACATTCCTCTACTTATCCTCTATCATCATTCACAGATATTTACACATTTCAGAAGAAAAGTTTGTTAATCTCTTGAATTTCTATGGCGAACAAAATGTTCGAGTGTCGACTACCGAGTTCTGCGCAGAGTTGAACAGCATGTCATTGTGAGTCACACACACAGAATATGTCGTTAACATATCGCTTATAAAGCATTATGGAGTGAGTGGCCATTGCTGGCTGACACTCTAAATGCACCATAAATATGTCAACGAGTACAGGTCCCAGTGAACTTCCAATATCTACACCATCAATTTGTCGGTAAAATTTACTACTGAACAAAAATGGGATATTTGTAGCACACAGTTACGAGAGTTAACGAATTTCAGATAACGGTAGTGCAAGGGATTTACTATGCTTTATTGCAAAGTCATAAATAATCCATATTACTCCGGTTAGCGGAACTTTTGTAAAGAGTGACTTTATATCAAAAGATATCATCATCTCATCCTTTGGTTTGAGTTTGCCTAAAACAACAACAAATGAAAACGTGTCTTTCAGGCTGCGTTGAGCAATCATTATGTGTAATGGTTCCAGCGATCGAACGAGTCACTTGATCAGTTTATGGTACGGCTAATTGACTACAGATAATACATAAGTTCTACACTTATTCTAACGCTTATATCTTTGTTTACTGTTGTTTATATACATAAATCTACTATATCGATCAGCGTATTCTGTGTTGTGTAAACAATAAGATTCCTTGGATAAAGACCAGTCAAAATTATTTCGAAACCTAGCGTCGTTGCTATTATATTCCTCAGATGCTGCACCCACATTTCCTATGACAACAAGCGACCAGTCGTTTTGTGGTTGACCTATAAAGCCTTAAACAATCACTACTGTCCTGGAATGGTTTGAGAGATAGTTTCGTCAACAACCGGTCCCACTGACCACACAAACGAAGTGGTGGACAACTGATTCGTCAATGTTGTACCGGGCTGGAGCTGTCGCGACTCACAGAGTCGGTGGCTTTAGACGGCTAACCGAGCTCAGTGGTGTGAATGTTGTCGTAGTTTGGTCGAGTTGTCTGTGAAGTAAGCACACAGAATGACTCAGGACAGTGAAAGGAAGCTGTCTTGCTGATGACGCCTTACTTCCACTTACAGCCCGATTGTTTGTTTGCAAGGTGTAGGTGCCTTGATGTTGTACATTTGAATGTGGACGTGACTATTTTTTAGTGATTAGGTCCCCTCCCCTTCCTTCATTTTTCCTTCTCTCTTCCTACACAGGGTTTGCTTTTTCTTCTTCGTGGTTGTGTGACAGTTAAGCAACAGTGTGAACCACTGATGTATTGTTGTCTATGATGATGATGATGATGGTGATGTTATACCTCTTTAGTACCGAGCATGCCGAGAAACTGAACCCATAACCTGTGATTAATTGACGAACTCCTAGGTTGTATGGACGAAAACCACGATTTGTGAATAAGTAACACTTATTCGCGGATTATTAACCGAAAAACTGTTTAATTTCAATTTCATCGAAGATGCTATTGATGATTGCAATTGTCTACTACCGTGTGTACAATACCTTGGAAAGTGACGCTGAAATTATAAAACAAACACATTGGTTTTAGGTTTCAATATAAACTTCTATGAATCCATTGCGTTGAATTTAAGAGCCTTGTTTCTAGCATGGTATGTGAATGATCAGAATAAACGAAAGGTACAGTTGGTCTGGCGTTAGAAACTAGGTTAAAGAATCCAAATCTCACTCATCAACGAACCTTTCAATCAAACTATCAAAAAGCGCGTAAGCACAGTATGTCCATTCCAGGTGTATTCAATGTAAGTCATAAACACGACATCCGTTCTGCCTTCTGTGGGCTTAAACTGAATACATACAGGTCGATACCAGTAAAGCCGTACTGCTTAAACCTCTATGAAGCCAAAATATACTAACAATGGTATTGAACTGCCTTGGTTTTGGGTTTTACTTTGCCACTGTGTTAACTGTGATGAGTTTGCTCACCGCCCTGAAGCACGAATGTAGCATGTTTTCCCTCAAACACCTATGGAAGATGATCTCAAAATGATCTTCCTTTAGTACTGTTTGAATGGAATAGATGAATCTATTATTATTGTTGATAACAGTATTATTGTGCCATTTTTTCATTAGTCAACTTTCATTGCTTACTTCCGATTAATAAAACACAGTGTACTCATTACGGTACCATAATAATAAGTCTCGATGAATATTTTATGCCGAATAAACTTTCATTTGTTTTCAGCGGTTTAAAGAAGACAACGGCGATACTCCAGGGCCGAATGTTTATGAATTTTCTCACAAGTGGCCAAAGGTTTACAGCAAGACACCTTTCAATACAGCAGCTGACCGTTTCAAGACAGCACTTCTCCGAGGTCCAGGTAAGTTTAGGTGAACTTTCATATCGACGCCCAGGTCACAGTTGTTCACATGGGCAGCTTACAAACGGAATTGATTCACTCCTTATTATTGACCGGCTGGCATGACAATTATTTCGACGTAGTTGCATGTGTTGTAGCAAGCTTATAATATTACTTGATGACTGAATAAACACAGAACCGCCTATTAAACTCTTTGGAAAGTGATTTACAAAAGACCATATTCAGGTTGAATACGGCTGATTTTACCACGTGGTTGTTTCAAATAACTCAAGTTAGGAAGCGGGCATTTATTAGTGACTGTCAAGTAAGTTCTTTTATTCAGTTCCTACGTTTACACAGACTTAGATGTCTAGGTCATGTGGTAAGGACGCTACCCAGTCGTCCAACATACCGAACACTTCTGCCGACACTGGGACTGACATACGTAAGGTGTAAGAGGGGCAGATCATGATCAAGTGTAGGAAAATGAAAACGTTTCTCAACAAGATGTCCACTGTAGGTCAGATTTGTCTCCCGGGTTTGAACCATTGCGACTCGGTAGCCGGTTTTTTTAACTTAAACGCCGCTTAATCAGACTCAATGGCGTGAATGTTGTCATCGTTTGGCCCAGCCGTCTTTGAAGTAAGTGCATTTGACGACGCAAGATAGTAAAAACTTAAGGAAGCTGTTTTATTGATGTCTTGCTTTTACTTATAACCCATTTGTTTGTTTGCAAGGTGTCGGCACCTTGATGTTGGATGTTTGATTATAGACACATTTATTTTCCCTGGTTCGGTCTCCTGACCCCTTCTGTTTTCTCCTTACTGGCAAGAGCTTGCTTCTTCCTCCTGATTCTATAGCATCTAAGCATCAATCAGAACCACTAATGTATTGCTGTACATGATGATGATGATGGTGACGATACGATAATAAAGTAAGATATACAATCTAATCATTGCAGGTTAATGAATGATATGGTGCTCTTAATAGGCTATGTTGCGCAGGATTTATTCGACAGCCGTATTGTGAGGTCCGGTTATGTAGTGGTGCTTAGTTTGAAGGGATGCCCAATAATTCAACAGCAAGTGACATATTTTCTAATGGGTCGTAGTTTTGTAAGCAATCTCCTGTTTTTATTACGATAGACATATCCACAACAAAATTTGCACGAATACAAAAGTTTGTACGACAGAAAACGCGATCATTCTATATCCCACTTATGGTAACGTCAATAGAAGGTAGATAGTTTATAATTAATAACTCATTTGTGAGTCAATTGTGCCGTTCATCCTATTCTTTTTGGAGGCCACAAATCAATGAAGGCCTTAGACGCATTTACTGGAAATGTGCACTGATGTACTGATCGCAGTGAGTCTAAGATAATCAGGACAGATAACTCACAAATTAGCTAATAGCTACCATTTTCAGCATTTGCTGTTTTTATGTAGTAGAATATTTGGTCGAAAGTCATTTGGTATGCATACCTGATGAGTGACAGCAATCAAAAAACTGGACGAAAGTTTCTGATTAACATTGAACGTCAAACATTTAATGTCCACTCCACCTTATTTCAGTAAAGTGTACTGTAAACACCACAATTAGTAGGCTTTCAGCACACAGTTGCGGCCACTCGCTATGAAGTAGCAAGGCATTGAATGACTTTTATACTTAGCAATTTTAAATGAGACCCAATTGTGAAAAGTCAGGGCTTCGTCTGGATTCGAACCAGCGAAATAAACACCAGTTTAAGATAGCCCATTACCTTTGAATATGACTGATCACAGAGACATATAAGACTACCCAGTGTGTGGTGGGCACGAATTTGTGACAATGACAGGTTAACTCTGTCCTGCTGAAGGTAATCAATTCCAATGTGTAGTAGGTCTTCCGAAATGCCACGTCGATTTTTTTGGAGTTCACTGTTGTGTCACGTCACCTCCATATCATTCTCCAGTACAGTATTCACAACCTTCTTCTGTTTAGTTCCTCCACTTGTTGCCGCGGTCGGTTGGCCAAAGTTGCAAGGCGGCGTAGAAAAATGAAGTCAGTTAACAACGGGCTAGCCACCGACTGTCGCCTATATCCCCCTGGTCGGGATCATTATGATTCACATCGTCAGTGACCAGACACCACAGATGAAGCCGCTGCAAAGTAGGCTCAATGGCCTGCAGGTTATACTTACTTGACTGGAGTATTCGTGAAGCAGGTGTCCTTAAAGATGAGGGGCCGTAAAAACTATAATGAACCGTGCTTGCTGATAATGACTTACTTCCACATGTAGCTCACCTGTTTGTTTCTGGGTTGCGAGAACTTTGTCGTCAAATGTTTGAGTTCACATCTAGTTGTTTTTAGAGAACTGACTGTGAAAAATCTGGTTTTCCACCGGATTTTAGCCGGCGGCAAGGAACTAATATCTATAGGCATCTTACTGCTGAGCCAACAGTGCGTATCAGTGGCTCTTTGGTTCTGTTGCTGTTGACGACGATGATAATGACAATTTTTGTGGAAACTTTTCACTATTCGCCAACTAAACCGTAATTGCAAATGGATGGAAACCAGTGCAAAAATGTTTTCACCTAAGCTTGTTTTTGAACAGCTACTTTGAGACCTATACGAGTAGAACATTAAAAGCGAGAAATTGATCATTCTATTTTGATACACTTTAGACGGATGAATTTGAGTAAATAGAAGTTTAAATAGTTTGCTAAATCAGCTTATAAAGCAACCACAAAGATTTTCTCAACATGTAAGTCACAAGTTACTACACTTGCGGAGGTAACACCTCTGTTTGTTCCATCACTAACGTGAAATAGCCATCATCAGTCGGGGCGAAGTTTCCATCTCGACATCGCAAAATTACAGGAGAGTGTGCCCTCAGAAGTAAGCTTTTAACTTTATATGCACACAAAAAAAGGTGTGTTTAAATCATCGGAGTAGTGGATAAACTGGCTTTGTAGCCTTTAAAATATAATAAGGGATTTGAAAAACGAGATGAACAACGAGGTTCTCATTTCAACAATCAGACAATGTGTATGTGGGCACTAATACTGAGAGTACGGTTATGGATTATCGCAATGATATGCGTGTTGCAAACACAAAAGTTATAACATTCGTTTATCGAAAAGAGGTTGAGATATCAGTCAAATGCATCAGTTATTTCCTAGCCGGAATGGCTAGGTAGCACGTGTTTCCAAACAGATCTAAGTAATACCGTTTTCTGAGGCTGACATTTCATATGTTTATTCATGACAGCTAAAAGCCTGAACAGAAAGTACTTTGACTTGAGTCACCAATTCCCTCATCCGTAACGTGGAATACCATGAAACGAAAAGTGCATCAAAAAAGAATAAAATATGACGAAACAAAGTTGGGCAGAAGAGATACAAGTGTTACAAATGCAAACGTGGTATTGACGGCTGTATACTATCAACTCGAATAGCATTTATGATCAGAGATTGAAACGATCACCAGGACCGCAACCAAGCAGAAAACACTTGCCTACTTGACACAACATAACAGACAGGAACCTCATATTTCGTGTCCACATTGTTGCTTGGTCATCACACTCTGGTACCCTGGTATTAGGGGTATCACTAGATAATGCTCAATGCGAAAGGCATTCAAACGGCATGCGGAGTAGGTGATTGAACCGTCGCAGACCGTGCAACGCAATCATTCGATTGCGTATATTGAACACTCCAAAATACTCGTCGAAAATAGTCCAAAGGGACGGCTGAAGCAATGTAAACTTTTGAGGGTTGTTGGCCTTGTGCGAGTAGACCAATGGTTTTCGGTTATAATACAATCTACCAGCCATCAGGCAAAGAAACATATCTTTCAACAGTAGTAGTGTTTATCAATACTTCCAGGGGGTTACTAATACGTATCGGGGGATTTATATTGGTGTAAGCTAAACACTATTCCCAATTGATGAAAGCTTTCGCATTCCTGTGGACATCTGATTCATATCTACCGAAAGGCTGCTTTAGACTCGATTTCTGATCACGTTAAAGCTGACCAGCAGTGCCTATCCTTGCTATGACCGGGATCTGAACACCTGCTATGACTTCACGAAACAGCCGTGGTGACCATTATTTCACTTACTTCACAGTAGGTACAATAGAACTGTAATAAGCGAACTACATAGTCAGTTACAAGTAATATTTAGGTGGTTCTATATCAACCAGAGATGACACAACAACTGCCCTGTCAGCTTTCCTCGTTTATTCCTCCTAGGATTTCTCCTGAAGTTAAAATCATAAAATTAACTAGACTGAGTAAGCGGCATTTTGATTGTTGTGTTCGATGTTGTTGGTTTATATTTTTTATTATCCTAACCGGTATAAACATGCCGGATAAGTCGACAGGATGTGTCCGAGTTGTGCAGCCTGACGAAGTCTCTGATCTGTCAGATATAACCTCAAATGTTTAGAAGTATTGGCAAACTTTATTCGTGGCTTTACGGAAAGTTGGCCACTTTTACTACAGCAATTTTCGTAGCTCAGTGAAGCTTAGGTAAAAAGCGCATATTGTTGTATTTTCGTTCGATTCTGTTGCACATGCCTCAAAACAAATCAACAACGAGAAACTAAGTGCGATTTATTTCATACAGACTGGACAAAGGAAAAAAGAAATATACTCGAGGTGATTGAGCCCGAGATAGTTGTTGTATGAAGCGATCAACGTTTCATGTACTTGCATTAAACGAATCTATTTCTAACGAATATTCAAGCCTTCTGGGACCAAGCTGATCAACTGTTTCCGTGTTCCAGTGTTAGTACTTTCATCACCTTCGGAATAGGTTCATTTTCACACTTCATTGAAAATAACTCCTAATAAACAGACACTTGTATCAACAGAACTGGCGTGAAGATGGGAATACAGTAATTGATTCTCTTGCTGGTGACTAACGAGCACGTAACGGTTTTCATCCAGTAATGCAATCGGTCTGGTATGTTCACTTGGAAATTCCGTTTTAACATAATGGTCAGATGAAGCATAAAGAAAGATTTCAATTTATAGTTTTTCAAATTTGGGTCAATTACACGACTGTCATCCGGTGTCATTGGATAAGGCGATAGCCAGTGTGGTTTGTCGAAATGAATAATCCTTCAAAATACTGGAACAGATCCCGCAGGTGCTTTTATCTAAATTAAAAAACCTCAACTTGATTGGCATATATTGTGATGAACAACTTGTAGTTCACTTTGTTTTGGAGGTTATGAATTACACAACATCCATGGTTAACTTTGACCAGTCAAACTCCGAAAAATAAAAAAATTGGTTGACTCACTGGCGTTCTTACCATAGATTGTCAAACTGAATTTTAGTCGAACCGGGATTCAACCAGTAGTTGGGAGAATCATAAATCGTATGTGTTGCATACTATTACAACTGTTTTCCTAGTTTCTTTAACTCGAACCATCGCATGATGCATACATTAACACTTGAAGCTGAGAGTATCACGTGACACGAGAATATTGATATTATTTTGTCTCCCAATTTTTCGCTTTCAATATTAGATGCCATCTTTTGATTTTGATGGCCACGCTACAGTTAAACACCGCTAAAACTTGTTTACGTATGGCTATCAAGGAAGAAATAATGCGAAACCTTGCGTTCTACAACAAAACTAAATTTTTAACCGTTTAATCAAGTAATGGGGCGTGGCTAAAATTTTTTACGGCAATTCGAAATTTTTGCCGGTCCGAAAATTCATCGTCCTAGACCTGAAGTCTGCAATTTTAATTTGGTGTGAAACTGTTAACTCATCTTCATCAAATAGCAGGTGTATTGAAATCACTGTGTATAAAGTATAACGGCTACACTCGTGACCCTAAACCGAAAGGATTTTGATGGTGTGTCGCAAATGTTGATAAGTAGTAAAAGATTTTGGCTTTCATATCATTTGAACATCATTCATAACTAATCGCGACTGTCGCATTTCCACACACCAGCCAGTCAGCACCTTTCCAAAGGAGGCACTAGACTCGAGTTTCGCTCTTGTTGAAGCTCGTCAGTAGCGCATCTCCGCTCCAAGGTCGAAACTAGAATTCCGGCCACGCTTTCGTGAGATAACCGTATTAACCACTACTCCAATGGCTTCACGTAAGGCACTACTGAATCATCATACGTGAAAGCTCAGTTACATTCGGTTGTGCGTAATGCTCAGATTAACTGATTGTCTCGATGGGAGACATAGTTACTGTCTTTTAACTCCAATCGATAACCTCGTGATTAGGACTTACTAGACAGGTCGAAATCTCCGATCTCATTAAACCTGCTAGGCGATAGTTTAAATTACTGATGAGTAGTCGGGGATTTGGTTAATTTCAAGTTGAATATCACGCACAATTGATCGCGACTTTCGCACTCTCATAGACTTTCCAGTCGGCCCCTTGGAAAAAGTCTTGTAAGTGTCCCCTATCTAGAAGATCGAGCAACCTGATCATTACTCATAAGCGAAAGTGGTTGAGCGTTCATTTATGATAATTCGGCCGTGCCTAATGTGAGGTCAATGGCACAGTGGTAAACACGGTTGCCTCATGCGTGGCCGGAGTTCTAGTCCCGGTCGTGGCATGGATATGCATTACTGACGAGCTCTAATGAGAGCGAAACTCGAGTCTAGTGCTTCTTTTCGAAAGGAGTCGACAGAATAGTCTATGGGAATGCGATTACTGCAAAAAGTTACTGTCACAGCCGAGAAGATTACCAGTTGTTAATGCAATCCTGAATGGTGTCTTCACCAAATGTGCACTTAAACGCTGTGGCTACCAGGTTGTCCAAATATGAAACGTGTGGTCCTTGAAGTAAGCGGCCCATACCATGAGTATGACTCAAAGCGGGAAAGCTCCAACGCATATTGTTCGAAGTCTTGTAACCTAGATGACTACCTTTTGGAATACTGCGATACATGGTGTATACATCGACTGGTAGTATATAAGTAGATCTCAAAATTTCGACAGATTTATCAACCGTCAAAATCAACATCATCGTCATAGACTGCAATACCTCAATGGTTCACACTAATGCTTAAGTGCCACACATCCACGAGGGAAAAACTCCTACGTAGGAAGAGAGAAGAAAATAAAGAGAACGGGAGGGGACCTAATCACTAAAAATAGCTGTTTATATTCAAACATATAACATCAAGGCACCTACACCTTGCAAACAAACAACCAAGCTGTAAGTGAAAGTAAGGCATCAGCAAGACAGCTTCCTTTCACTGTCCCGCGTAATTAGGTGCGCTTACTTCACAGACAGCTTGGACAAACAACGACAGCATTCACGCCACTTTGCTCGATTAGCCGCCATCTCACCTAATGTCTCAAGCTACCGACTCTGTGAGTCACGAGGGCTCCAGCCCGGAAGACGAACTCGATCTACAGTATTCAATCCCTTCATGAACGATTTCATTTATCTACGCCAGGTCATCACTTCTTCACCTCGCATCTTGCGCCAATCGACCGCAGCGTCGGTAAACAGTGCTCGGTGTGACAAACGACCAGTTGGCATCCTTAGTACATGACCTAACCATCTAAGTCTGTGCAGGTGTAAGGACTGGACTAAGGAACTTGTTTGAAAATCAGTGTCAAACTCCCGCTTCCTAACCTCTTCGTTACTCACTCACCCGATTCGAGCGATTGAACGCAGACGCCAGTGGTCAAACACCTGAAGACGGTTCAAGTCTTCTACCCTGAGTGTCCAGGTTTCGCTGCCGTAAAGTAATACAGCCCTCACTGTTGTTTGATATACGCGACACTTAAATTTCAGAGAGATATCTTTCTGTCGCCATAAGTGCCTCAGATAAGTAAACACCGCCTTAGCCTTGGAAATACGCGCCCTTATTTCATTCCCTGCAACTTTGCCGTCGATACAACTTCCCAGATATACAAACCGGCCAACAACCTCCAGGACTTCATTATCTAACATCAAACCTACGTAATCACAGCAACCTTGCAGAAGCACTTTGCATTTTGAGGTTGCGAAACGCATCTCGAAGTACTTAGCAGAATGTGAAATTGCATTTAGCGTTGTTTGTGCCGTCTGGAAGTTATCAAACAGCAACATTTGTCCTCAGTATGATCAAGATCAGTCAGTCTTTCACCAGGTGGGAGGTCCACACCAGTATCTTGTGACTGCCGGAGACAATCCTCCATAATTTCGTCCATGACAAAATTGAACAAAAATGGTGAAAGGGAACAGCCTTGACGAACGCCGCTCCTGGTGCTGAAACTGTCAGACAGCTCGCCGTAAACCCTAACCTGAGCCGAAGTATGGGAGTAAAGCGCCGGCGACATGATGACATACTTGGTCAGTACACCCATGCGTTTACGCGACTCCAAAAGTGTAGATCGATCCACCGAATCGAACGCATATTAACAGTCGAAAAATAGGGCAATTTTTGGCCGGCGGTATACATGACGCTGCTCCAAAATTTGACGAAGGGTAAAAATGATTTATACATCCCCGGCTAGGACGAAACCCTGCATGTTCTTCTCTAATGTTTAACTCCCGAACTGCAGTGAGTCGACGCAGTATAACGAACACAAGAACCCTAGAAATGACTGGGGTCAAATTAATTCCTCCAGGTTTTCGCAAGAGCTCCTGATACCTTTCTTGAGTATATGAACTATTATCGCGTGAGCTTAGCACGGAGGGATGGACTCCATCATCCACACAACTTGAAACAGCTGAGTCAAGGCTTCAACTAACACCCTTCCACCTTCGTTAAAACGTGCCGGCACGAGATCACCTGGACCAGCAGCCTTGTTACGATTGAGAGCCGAGATGCAATTGCGAACCTCAGTCTCAGTGGGTGGTTCTAAATCTACCGATTGAGGCGTTACATCAGAAGTTTGTGGTGGCAGAACGGTAGAAGCAGGAAGCCAGCAAATTGACTCTCAAAGTGTTCCATCCAACGCTCCAAACTTCTGAACTTATTATAGATTAGTGTGCCATCTGCCTCGCTGATAACTTTACTGACAGACGGTCGCCTGGGTCCGGTAGCACGGATCAGGTTAAAGAGTTTGCCGGTGTTCCCTGAGGAAAAAGCGGTTTCCATTTCCTCAACTTTTTTCACTAACCAAGCCATACGATCAGCCTTTAGACTACGTTTTAGCTTCCTACAGATATCTCTTCTAGACAAAAGGTTACTTTACTCACGTCAACTGAAAAAATTAATGTAGGATTTCACTATTAACTTGCTGTCTATTCGTGAAACAACTCACTGAAGGTGTGGAGGAGCCTCAGTACAGTCTAGCAGAACTCAAGAGAGGAAGCTATAACAAGCAAATATAAAACTATTGGATCCACGTAGGCAATCTTCTGTAAGGTTTAACTGTCTTTACTTCACGAGAAAAGATGAGTAGTTTAACACGAGTCATGGAACTCTTGAAACAGAGACCTACCATCGGCAACTGCTGTTCCATCTATCTCCCTTCGGCGGACCAATTTCAAGGACATCAGTTTATACATTGGAGTTAAAAATCTCTAACGCAGTAGGTGTGGATGCAACAACTCAATGAAGGAGAAAAGAAAATCTGCCACTGAAAATGACGAGTTAAGATTAACAAAACCTTTACTGCATTAGACCTATTTCCGTTGATTCTGCATCACTCCTGATTATGTATCCAGCCTTATATCATTGTCCTTTTTAAGGTCATAGCCAAAAGGCGTTTTACCCTCTAAGTAAGGTTAGACTGCCCATTATAAACTATGTGTATTATACACTATTATTTTTATTGTGTTGTACATTATATATATTTTTATTTATACAGTGACCACTTAGCCAATGTCCATAAACTACATGACTTAGTACACTGAGAGTGTAGAGAAGATCGAGCCCGATTAACATTCGCAAAATGTGTTCCAGATCCACTTGTGTGTGTGTGTGACACAGGTTGCATGTTTATTGACATGCTAGATATTTTCTTTGCTACAAAACGGTGAACTACACGATCGCCTACGAGGTGATGTCACCAGAGGTGCATCATTACAAAGAAAACACTGAAAGAAAAAAGTCGGTTTTTGACGACTTCTATAGGCAACACCTGAAAGCCGTGTTGTTGGACCCCGTGTAAGGAATCGGATAGTGCCATTTATTGATAGACTGAGATCAGGCCTATTCCATAGACGGCTTACATTAACAAATAATTTTTAAATTTTGGCCACGTATCCATGAGGTCCCTCAGGGGAGTACTTCTATTTAAATAAACAAGCTTGTCAACAGCCTGTGAGATTTCATCATCCACAATTGATATGCGAGCTATTTTATGTCAATCTGAGAATATAGCCTTACGTTTATCTGAAACATTGCGCAAATGGAAATCACAAAATATCATCGTCAATCTTTTTGGGATGTCCCGTACTGTTCGCGTTACACTCCAGATTAGGGTGATATCGTATACATGCTGTAATTCTAAAATTCTGTCATCGGGTAGTGGTACCATAACTCCGTTTTATCTGTCGAATGTTGTCAATCATACAGATTAATAAAAACTCAAACCAGACAATCTAGTAGGATATCAGTTGTGGAGCTAGATGGCGAGCGTAATTCACCTCGTGTCCTCACTTGGTTCACATCTGGTCACATCTGACCAATTCAATGATCAGGTGTAATGGTAATCAAGGAAAGTTTCAGTGAGATGACAGAAGTCTCTCTTACAGTTTATAACAACAAAGCAGAAATGTGTAACAATTTATGTTGTGTCAATTCACTGTTTGTCTTGAAACTGACAAAAAGTGTTCACCACATCTTTACGGCACAAGTTATTTGTGAGTTGTTTGGAATCAGTTAACAGAAACACTGCGTGACTGAACGATTTGTAGGGAATAGTGCCAATAACTAACCACATAATATTTGGGTAATTACATAATGTATTGAATGCCGACTTTCTGGACTTTCTGCTTAGAATCATTTAGCGAATAATCACCGCAATTTTGATGATCACACAAAACCTCTTGTCATTTAGACCACTTTAGCATAAGAACACAACCTCCTGTTGACTAAACTTGCTTAAAGCCCCGAAGGCAGCCGTGCTACAATGACACAAAGAGCAACAGCTTTTGAAATCTGGTATCATGCTGTCACCTGTGTTCGATAGCTAAATAAACAGACGGTGTTTATCACGTCTGTCTGCGAAATGCAGTTCTACAACCTATTTAGCCGTACAGTCAACGAACACTTGAGTCAGCCATCCGTAGATTAAGTTGACAGTATAACAACCAGACTTGTCTCAAATCTACTGCGAACTATTTCATTTGTTCAGAATTTTGCGTTAAAAACACATAAATCAACCCAGGCATAAAATAGTAAGTTGATAAAAGTTTCGATCCGAATAATAGTACCGGATTGTTACTGTTACAAAGTATTTTTTATTTCATTTTTTTTTCTTCCGACAAATTCTGAAAAATTTACGCAAAGTTTACCATCTTGTTGGAGAAGTAGGATCAAAACAACGCCTTTTGGTTGCCTTTCTGTTTTGTTTTCAGTACAACCAACCTGACGCTCTGGTTACAGAATTTAATTTGTTCTTTCAGGTTATGTCCAACCTGGTTACAGGTTTTTGAGGATCATTTGAATATGGTGCATAATGGCGCTGAGACTCACAAACACCTGTTTGACGCAGATGACTGAACAAAAGTCGTTAATGCTTCATGTTTAAATATGCTGCAGCATAATATCTCTACTAACTTGTGAAATCTATCTGGAGGTTCAGACGGAGTTTGTTCCTGAGGTCTTAAACAAAAGTAGACAAAATACAACAATAGCACGCCCTGTAGTCATCATTATCCGCAACTACTCTCCATTAAATCAAAACTACTGCAAACATTTTTTAGCATTTTAGTTTACGTTGAACCAATTGCATTCTTTTGTTCTCTGCAGTAAAAATACCTCTGTGTGCTTACTTTTCATTTTATTGTGAATCGTCTCCCAAGCTCCAAATGCCTACAAACCCCAGACTAGTTTCACCGATGAACTGGCCAAGAAGGTTGGTTGCAGCACTGTGTATGGGAACAAAATACCATTTAATAGCACCGCCAAACGATTTAAAGAGGAATCTATGACCAATCAGTTCCCGTCCAAAACTCCAACCATCGGACCTGAGAGTACACCAGGACCTGGACACTATGCGACAGAATCGTACGGTGAAGTTGGCCGTACCTCAACAAAAGGCTGTGGACTTGGCACCGAAAAACGTGAAGAAAAACCTGTGCTTTCGGTATGGTTTGTTTACACTTCTTCTAATTGGGCCTGAAGATAAGGCAGATATTCCTGAAACAAGTCAGTGGAAACGGTGATCTTTATGGTAGTCAGGTTTGCCAAGTGACCAACATAACTGGTGTCTAGTCAGTTAGCAAAGTGTAGCACAGTCACACAACATATCCTAACCTCTGGGAATCAAACGAACGGGATCACTCAAATGAAAACCGGCTCCTTACACGAGGGTCAACATATCAGTCCGGCTATCATTGTCAAATAGATGCGAGCAAAAGTAGAATCACTCTTCGGGTTTCGTTCTGACAATAGGTTTTACTGTCAAACGGCACTAAACGATCGCTCGAAGTTAGAACGGTAGTCCGTTATCAGTTACTTTGTACAATTGTTATATTACGGTATTGATTGGTATGACTTGTGTAACCCTCGGAGCTGATAAGGTTTAGTTACTAACTGTTTAGTTTTTAAAACTGTACCAAATCAGCATTATTAACATCAACATCATTTTTGTCCCCGTAAGTCTGCTAATCATCATCAACATGTTGATAGCCATTTTCACCCTTACCTACCTAGGTGAACTCCTCAATATAATCATTTACGACAACGTCTAGGTATTTTCTCTCTTTACCCTTCTTGTTCACCTAGTACTTTTGATTAATATCGTGAGTTTACTCAATAACATCATTGTTAACTTTAGTATAATGATCGCCATCCTTATTGTCATCATCCTCTCCGTCATCAACAACGTCAGTGTCATTCTCAAGCCCTTCGTCGTCAATTTTAACGACACGATCATTCATTCCGTCCCTCTCTTTATTGCGGTCGTTTCTGTCATCATAAATGTCATTTTCACCTCAAACATTATATCATAATCATAAGTATCCTCTACGCCGTCATTATTAACGTCATCGCATTCATTATGTAAAAGGTCTTGGTCTACATCATCGTCAACGTCAGCAACATTTGTTTCATCGTCATCATGTACACTACCATTATCCTCACCATGTTCAACATTATCGTCGTAATTATTCTTCCCTGCGCCTTTTTCATCTGAGTCGTCAACATCTTCATTATCAAGGTAACTGTCTTCGCGAACATCATTCTCATTTTCAGTATTTCTTACTACCCATACATCTCCTCAATCTTTGTCATTAAAAATAGCTGCATATTCACCGCTATCACCATCATCTTTAGCAAATGCGATAGCTAACTCGTTAACTTAATCCGAAAAACAAGAGATTATTTTTTAACGTATATGATTGTCTACCACGCAATGAAAATACTGAGTAGAAGTTCTACTTTCCCTTGAAAAAAGACACCAGAGTAAGAGTTATTCTATTAAATCCCTGCATTTGAACTCTTGCTTTATATTTTAATATGTCTACACTACTGCACCTGAAGGTTAGGTGGCATCTGAGGCACATCCTGGCCTTCGCTTTCCTAGTTTGCTCAGTGTACTTATTGCACCGGTACTTCAATCAGAAGACAACAAAGTCCACACTCCTTAACTTGGTTAACTGATATACCACTGGTTACAACCAGATGAAAATTACATGGGAAGGAACGTACAGTTTCTGACCTGCTGGTGACTGTGCAATGTTTTACTGGTTACTCACATTGCGAGCTGAGTAATGGTGTGGCATTTAAGAGACTGGAATCGGTACCAAATTGCTTGATCACCAAAATCAGTGCACTACTGAAGTTTGTTTGAGTGTACTTGCTTGACCTTCGCGAAGAAATCAGCTTTCAGCCCTTTTGACATTTGGCTCACTGAACCCGAACTTTGATGGTTAAAAGTGTCAAAGTGCCCGATCTCCTCAGCCGTAAGTACTGGCATTTAGCGGCCTTAAACCGAAACGGTTTCAACTGTGGTACGATGAATACAACACCTATTTTTATTTGACACATGTACAATGATTGTATTGATAGATTAAAAGATCGTTCCGGGTCAAACTTCGGTTCAGTCGTTGTATTAGTGTGCTCGTCTACCGTGTTCCTTAATTTGCCGTATGCCAAATGGCGTTTGTGTCGTAAAACCCAACTGTAGATTTGTTTTCAAGCGACTTATTAACTGCTAGCAATACGTGGACCAGAAGTGAAACATACTGAAACAGTTTTTATTGGTGTCATTTGACCAGGACAGATCTGCTCGCTTTTCTGGGCTGAGACATTGCTTTCTGTTAGGTTGCGATAATTTCAGCAGGTGACCAAAAGCCACTCGAGAAGCTAATTCCTTCTTGGCTGAAACCTGCTTTTTCGTACGGCTTTATTTCTGCTGAAAAAATCCACTGGGATGGAAGTTCTTTTCGGTACATCAATTTTACGGTAAATCTTATTGTATACTGTTTCTCATTTGAAGCCTGGGACTGCATTTTCAGAAGAAACGTAAGCTGTTGTGCAGTGTTCAGTCATTTCTTTCACTTTGAAGTCCTCTCATATGTTCACGCAAACTTTAGATGGACATAGATTTGGAGGTAAACCTAATGTTTAGTTTAACTAAAAGTGTATGTCATCGCCACTGCTGGGACTTGAACCACGGACACGCTGTTCATGAGGCAACCGTGTTTACCACTGCACCATTGACCTCGTACTAGGCACGACCGAATTATCATATGTGAAGGCTCAACCACGAATACTCGTTAGTAACCTAAAATATTGCCTAGCAGGTTTAATGAGATCGGAGATTTCGACCTGTCTTGGAAGTCCTAATCGCGGGGTTATCGATTGAAGTTAACAGACAGTAACTGTGTCTCCATTTCGAGACGATCGGGCAACCTGATCATTACTCACAAGCGAAAGTGGTTGAGCGTTCACATATGATAATTCGGTCGTGCCTAACGTGAGGTCAATGGCGCAGTGGTAAACACGGTTGCCCCATGAACAGCGTGTCCGTGGTTCAAGTCCCGGCAGTGGCGATGATATGCACTACTGACGAGCTCTAATGAGAGCGAAACTCGAGTCTAGTGCTTCTTTTCGAAAGGGGCCGACTGGAAAGTCTATGGGGATGCGACAGCTGCGATCAATTGTGGGTGATGTTCAACATGAAATTAACCAAATCCCCGATTACTCATTAGTAATCTAAAAGTGTTTGCCTTACAATAACACTTCTTAGCCCAGAATGAATAATACATCTTTCAATTAGGGTTATCATTGTCCAATTCATCACAGTGCTCTAGATTGAATGGAAACAATGACTGAAAACAACCGGAGGTAAGTTGCGAGACAAGCTGAGAAACATTTTCTTACAATACGGCAACACTTGATTTCTTTTCTGGATCAGCTTTATGACGTTCTGAATTACAGGTGGATATTATCCATGTGATATCTGTCTGTATATCAGCAACATCGTACATAGACAATAGATATTTGAACGCACATCATCATTAGCTAGCCATCAATATGCGCCTCCAATTCAATCCAGTTAACGCATAATTCTGCGGCATGGGCTAACATTGCATTAACAGACTAATACCATATTATCTGTGGCAATGGAACAACGCCTAGTTTCATATTAAAATGTTTTCAGAACACACCGGTGAGTGATGCAGCTGCTTAAAATACATTAATCACTACAAAGGCGTCACCGCTGTGAAACTAAGACACTGGTGAAACATGAATCGTGTAATCATTCAGTCCTCACAGGCGCAAAAAGGCACTGCGCTTACTGAGTCACTGCGTACTTTGAAATCTCTACTAAGCTGACGTCGTGCTGACGCCAACCCTGGATAAAGCTGGTTAACTTCCAATATATTTTGGGAATCGACACAGCTGCCTACTACATTCAAGGTTTCGGCCGCCACAATCAATGGTCAGCGAAAGTGCAAACTTCCGTCGGTCCTTCACCTAAACCTTCTATTAGACTAACTCAAAGTGTAGATGAAAAGACGACGGTTTGATACATCCAGTGAAAGAAGTTATTCAGTTTATGCACATGAATAATCCAACATCTATTTAGAACCCAAGCGTATATTCATGATAGTGACACTCAAGGGCGAAACGGTAAGATTCTGTGTTAACTTGAGAGTTAAAGAGGTATCCTGTAAACTGTATGAATGTCACAACTCAAAATCATTTTTACTTGGCTCTATGGCAACAAGAGGTGACTCAAATGATCCCTCCGGTAGCAGTATTTTATCTCCAGAGTCGTTCGAATGATTCCAAACCTAACGACTCATTGAGGACAACGAGTGAAGACCGAAAAGTCTTATTGAAGTCCCAACAGTTTACGAAGATCGATTTTAACGTGCCTTTTAACTAAGTCTTGGCAGCGAGCACCCATTGGTCCCGATAGCCATAAGGTACCGGGGGGCTAGAGACAAAAAAGGAGGTGTGGCCCGGGTAGAAATCTTTAGTTGGTCAACGCAGACATACTTCAGGTTCGGACCATGGATATTCGTTAGCTTGTCGTCGGTTGGATGTCCGTTAGTGTAGGCACTCACGTGACGTTAGAAATCTAGTGCTACTTATTTGTTTCTACCCTGTGACCCTTTGAGCCATTTATTTTGAACGGCTCCGAAGGTTCTGTCGCAACAAAATCAGAGTAACTATTTAAGTCACCCCAAACTTATGATGAAGTGTACAAAATTTATGTGGAAGAGTTGAAGTTCACTGTTATGAAGATACCCAGCTACAAAAAAATCGTTGTATCAGCTTCACCGTGAGTTAACATTAAAAGTGTGTATAGTCACTAGGTCCCGCTGTGTCTTGTTCGTCATAAGGTATCAATTTCATAATAGCAGTTGAACAAACTTACAAAGCATTTAAACACGGAGATAATGTGCCATAATTTCGAAGAGGAAGTAGTGTGGAGTTGTAATCTTTAATTTGGTGTCGTCTAATTTCAGACAGCTTTATATCAACTACAATTTTTACACATCGTGTCAAAAGGTCTGTATTTTGAAGCTCTGCATGAATGTACCAAAAAGTGGGAATACCGCGTTTATACTAATATATTTTCTTACCATGTGGGCGGCAACTTCTAGAAATAACCTGTTTTTCAGTGTGCACCACCTCCCGGGACATATGATGTTGCGAAGTCATTCGATGCTTCACAAACCAAACGTCCTCCGGCTCCAGCACAAACTCTGGAAGGACAAGAACGTCGAGGAGCATTCTTAATCTCTTCCGATCGCTTTGACAAACAATCTTGTCTCTCTGCAAGAGATCCGAATCTACCAGGTGGGAACAGCTAGCGTTGTTAACAACAGCTGAGGCTTGTAAAAATGTTGCCAGGTATTTGTCTCCTACGTAAGAGGTTAAAATGGTACAACTATAATTGAAATAAGTAAGTTCTTGTTGTTTATGTTTATTTTTATCACTGTCCGGAAAAACACTGTGAAATAAAAATTCATTGAGTAAAAAAACGGAAATACAGCGAATATATACAAAGATAGCAAGAGAAGAAAATTGATGATTAACTTTGTAACATCTTGACCTGTGGACTGACGCGTTCCAATTCAGATTATCAGATGGTACCAGCTGTGATAACAATGACATGAAGTTATATACAGACCCCACAGCGAAGTTCTCCGCCCTTTCTTTTCCTGTTTGTATTCAACAGATAGTGGTAATCTGAACAGGATTTGAAGTGATAGTTCTTTTGCTTAAAACCAAAAGATTTATCCGTTAGGCCACCTGTCCTAAGATTATAATTTTTGGGAAAAACCTGTACGATTTTGGCCTTGTATGCCACTTTCTCATTTTTGTTGCGGCCAGTTCGACGTTAATGTATTTATATCGATACGGTGGACCATTTGCTGAGCTACTGTCACCCTCACCACTTGAAACGTGCAAACCATGCATCACACAATAGTAGCTGTTATGTATGGAACAAGTTTGGCCGATCTCAAACCGACTCGGGTTACGGAACTCCACCAGTTCCCCCTTGATTTCGTCAAAAGCACAAGTAAGTTTTTGTTGGCAATGGTTGTGAAACAGACATTCTGTCTGTGTCATCGATGTTGAGAAACCAGATATTGCGGCCGTGGAGCAGGAACGAATTCACAGTAGCGTTGCCCGCTCTGTTCTTTAGCAAGAGTTGCCTGATACATCGGGAGCAGCAAAGCTTCAGGTTAACAAGCGATAACCAGGTTTCAGTGATAGGTAAAGATATCACTTCCACAACAATACCATTTGTTGCTTTATAGCCTCTTAGACAGAAAAACACCGTTGACTAACCGTGGATTTGAACTGAGCATCCATTACAACTCGCTGTGGCTTCCGCTTTCACATAGAATTTACAAGCAGCTCCTATCGAACAGAAGTGGTAGACTAGATATTCTCTCTAGTTATAGCTTACTAGCACCACATATTCTTGCTAATGCTTAGATTTGAGCCCTGGTCACTATTTTACGAGGCAGCTGTTTTAAATACCGCGCCACTGAGTCTACACTATGCACGACCGAATTATCATAGCGTTTGATTAGGTTGCCAGATCGTCTCAATAGCAGACGGTTGATCTTTGTTAATTTCAATTGATAAGCCCCTTTGAATGCAGAAGCCGCAATTTATGTGAGTGACGTTCAACTCAACCAAATTCCTAATTACTCATCACTGGTTCTGAATTTCATTTCCCAGAATGAACGTAGGCACAAGTAACTGCCGCAAGCGTAGGAGCCCTTCACAACTAAACTCGGCACAACAGGACGTTAAACTTCATTGTTTTGCAACAGGTTGCGTGGATCAAACATCCGGCGTACTACTATTTCACACCCTTGCCCGATATTTGTTTTGACCACTTGATCAAGAGGAACGAACCCATAAACACCAATCGTGAAATGCGAATACGAATTTATTGAAACCCTACTAACTTTAATCCATCCGTGATAACACAGACAACTTGACTAAAGATAAAATAGAAGCGTTGAACCTGTGTGTTTGTAGGTCAACTGTTATCTTGATCTGGACAGTATAAATTAGTTACGTAATACATCAATGCACCAGTCTGCATTAAGCTGAGGTAAAGATGGTGAATATAATTATTCGCAACAGTGACTCAAAATATCGAAATTATAATCTTTTGAATATTTTCCTTTATATCTTCAAAAAACATGCAGTTTCTGGCGAAATTGTTTCTAATTACAATTATCTACAACCGTAACAAAAATAGCTGATCTGCTTTTGTAGTTACTAACTATTTGACTCTTAAGGTGCAACAGAGATAATGGTGTATTTCCGTTTTCTGTCACAAGCAGGCAGAAGTAAATGGGGTGTTGTTCGGATAAGGCTTTGCTTAGAGCTCTTCTGTGGAAAAAAGTAGTTACTTTTACACTACTATACATATACCTTTGTCTATTGCACTTTGGTTGCCCTCAAGTTCGTTGTATTTCAATATACTACACTGTTCAGCATAACACAAAGAACTTTAAACCATTATTTTCTTCAGGACCTTCAGATTACTGCATATCCAGGGACCTTAATGATAAAATGGGGAAATTCGTCTTCCAATCCGAACGTTTCAAACCAGCAACAATGGATTCTACGCCCGGTCCAGCAGATTACAAAGTATGTTGTTTAAGCTGATTTCATGAAATCTTACCTAAAATAAGTATTAAGCGGATTGTGTACAGTGTGTTGATTCGTTAAATATTTCCAACTTATGCTGACTTTGTTTTCATACACGAACCGTTTATGCAATTTATGACAAACATTGTTTACTTGTAGTTCAGAGTTCTAAGGTCACAATAAAAATTCGTATCGGCCTGGATCGATGTATTTAAATGATGATTGATATGGGTGGCAATGCTGCATTCAGTGAATAACCAACAGCAAATTGTTCTGTAAACATACATGTTTGCATAAACTGTCACGCACAAAAGTATTCAAATCTATATTTTACTCATTCGACTGTCTTTTTCAACAGTAGCATGTCTCATATATTTACGTCTTATTTGATGTTAATTTCGACAACTACGCTTGGTCTGGAAACTGTGTCACATAAAGATGTCTTGACAACCGGCTTTTGCAGGAAGGGAAATTCCCCCAATCACATGTTTATGTGGAGTGATCTCATAAACAGCAAGCGCCGGATAGCCGTTTGATCAGTTACAGTTTCTATTAAGCATAAGCTTATTTCTACAGTTTATAGTATATTTTATTAGAAAAGGTAATTTGTGATCGAGGTCATTATGCAATACGTAGCAACTGACGAAGCATACTCCTTACTGCGTGCTGAACATTGCAATTCTATTTTGACTCCGCACTCAGTCAACATAACTGAATGTCATTTCGGCGATGCGTGAAGAAGCCTGAGTAAATATTTCGCATTACGCAGCACAAAAGCTTTGTCTAATTTTGTGTTGAAGTAAATGAATGTTTTACATAAATTTACTGAGCACGACACATAGCTCCATAAAAGTTGATTAAAAAATAATTCAAAGTATGTAAAATGGTAACTTCCTTTTAATGGGGAGCCTTTGAAAACGAAATATGAACAAAAATTGAACATGAGGAGGGATTATCGACATTTTTACCATATAACTAACTTATTTACGCATACGGTTTCATATGGAAGTGTAATGAATAGCTTATTACGCTTTCCTTAATAATCTAGTGGTTTTTGATTGATTTTCATCACTTTATGAGAATGTACTTGAAAGAAATTCCGGACTGAAGTAAACGGTTGCTGTTTCAAACCAATAAATAATATGTCTGAGTAGTAGCGCATGAATTACACCCTATACCACTAGTCGTTCAAACTCCAAAGTATTCTCCATTTTGATGTAAACGGGGTGTGTATACACGGCAACATCTAACTTGGGACACAGTTACACATTTTGCGCACATGTGGTTACTACGCCACCGTTCGTCAGACTACGAACAGGCATACCTACATATAAGTTCAAAACCAACCACCTGTCTAAACAATGGCACCAATTAGCAGGTGTTCAGCTTGACTGTGCAATCTTGCTAAAAGCCATATCAGCGCGGTTACGTTCCAGTTGCCACCCATATTACCAGCCAAACATCACGGAGTTATGACTCCAGTCAGGACAATCATATGCCTTCCACAGGTGCAATATTCCTCATAGCACACAGTAAAGGTGGAATCCTTGTCGTAGGTTGGCGAAACATTTGTGAATAACGCTAACAGTATGATATACACCTACCATGGATAAGGTAACCATATGCTTAGCAGCTGTCTCGCATCATGTCCTGCGTGAAGCCCAACTCGAAAAATGACAGGAAGTATGTGAGTGGTACATTGGCAAGAGGAAGAGAAATAAATTATTATAACTCCACATGACAAGTGTTGTCCAGAGAAAGTCTTTTGACAGCCAGCGTTTGTTGTCCATTAAAAGACAAAGCTTTCAGACTAGGAGATCTGTTACACCACATGACAGAGGAAACGTGAAAGCATTCAAATACTAAAGTAATTATCTGATGCACAGTATTCATTGTCAAACTTAACATTGCATAATTCAATTTGGCTGGCATAAAAATGACATTTTAAGAATAATTTAAAAGGTTACTACGGCTTAATCGCCACAGAAGTTAGAAGGGTTAGCGATAAAACTCATCTAGTATGACAAGACAACTTTAACGTTCACCCTCAATAGCAGCCGAACTGCGTATCTATCATATGGCTAGTTTAAGCCTCCGGTCGTCGGATTAGATATCCTCGTTATTGTAGTTTGTTTTGCAGGTGGTTCGTAGTTGGGTTTTTTAATATCTATTCATGACAAAAACATAAACCTTTCTTTTCTCCAAACTGCGTTAGTGCAAAATCCCTTCATCTATTTAGAAGCAAGACATGAATTTTTAAGTACTCATTAATGCGATAATATCCAGCAGATTGCACCTGTTAATTTGGTTGAAAAGGAGTTTATTAATCCTTTGGATAGATGAAGAGTTCGGGTTTACTGCTCTTTCATGTTTTAAGTTTGGTTCACGGCGTTATCAGAAAGTGTGTAGTTTCACACACTAATCCGTGGATGCACAGCACATATGAACTGCTTATGAAGCATAAATGATAAGATGGAAACCTGAAACATGGTTAGACTAATTATCTTCGTTTTGGCTAAGGTACATAATATTTAATTTATTGTTGTTAATGTCTGGACATTTTTCGGCATTCTACTTGTTAATAATTGTCTGCAAACTATTAATTTAACCTGTATCTACTACTTTCGGCTACATAGTTATCTTCATGTAAGCTATGCAGGCTTGACAGTGTTACTAAGACTAACAAAATTTTGTAGACTGAGCAGCGCCTAATTTCTATACAATCGTGACAGTAGGGTATTTCGTTGCTAATTTTGTTTACTGATGGCATGTTGTGAGATGTTGCTGCGTACAGAATGTCAATCTCCAGCTTATTATAGAATAAACTTTACCCGCGCAAATTCATGAACATGTTCATTCTAACAAGTACTGGATCAGCTGTTAAAACATTCGTCGCTAATCATAATTACTCATTGACCTCAAGTATACGGAGACCGTATGTCACCGCCGCAAGCACGCAGCTAACCTCATCTAGAGTGTCTGGTTGTGGCGGCTGTCACTCAAAAGCCTAGTCGATGGATTATGCCGCGCCCTGCCAGCCTATTCAACCTGTTCCATATTTTCAAACAAAGACTCCATAGTAAATCCAAGCCAGCATGAAAACACTGTTCTTGTGCGTGACCAAGGATTAGGGCAACTCACGGTCACGTGCGTGTGTTAAACATGGCCCTAGTCATTAATTTTCGTCAACACTTTTTGCTTTATCTCCTAATCTGATCTCGAGGTTGCCTAACTGTTAGTGCTAATGAGACTGATACTTCCCTGGAGAGAAAATCAAGTTAATGAACAGTATACTGCAGCCCATTGAGGTGCATTTTACTTTAACGATGTTTTGTTGACCACATTTCCATATTTCATGTATAGTTCGGAGATACCTTTTAACCTCATGTTAGAAGTCTTATGGTAGGATATTCCACGTCACTCGAGGTGAGCGGCGTTCTGAGCCACAGTACCTTCTGATCAACCTCCTGGTTCTCATGAGGATACTGTTATTTCTTCCCGGTTAGTTTAGGCTAAACAGCATAAATATTCAAGTTAATTGGTTAGCGGTACACATTTGAATAACTTATTTTCAACTTTCGATTCATTGTAACATACGGAAAATCATTTGCTGACATCTGGTCAAGTGTGAACTTGGGATGCACTGGAAATTCGCAGGAGTAATTGATATGGAATTGTTCTCGAATTAATTTGGTAAACCTCATCTTATTTAACGATGAAGCTGGATAGTAACACGTTAACTTACAAATATTATGAAGGCTAACTTGTAATGAGCAAAGCGGTTGTCAACCAGCCATTCTACTTACCATTGTATTAGATTGCGCCTGCAGTGGAAAGTTGTCTCCGGCTGGATACTTTCAACGTCACACTCCAAGGAAAGGCTCTGTGCGCTCCGCTGGCACTACGGCGTTCTTAGACTGGTATTTTATCGTTCAGTTTGTTTATGTTAATTGCTCTGAGTTACTAATTTAGTTGAATGAATTTGTAATAATATACGCACAAGAACAATGCTGAGTTATTGAGTAGAAACGTGTGACCGCTTGTTGCTAGCGGATGCAAATGATTACCCCGACCTTAACGATTGTCAGTTTGCTAAATCACTCCATCTGAGAGACTTTTCGAAAGTTTCGAGCTGGTAAAGTGAAACTCAGCTCAGAATATCTTGCTGAAAAACGATAAGATCGAGAAAACCCGTGAAACAACTACTGTGAAAACGAATACATCTCTTTTAAGGGCAACAATTACACATCAATGCGTGAAAGGTGCAGCCGAACGTGCAGGCTCAGTGGCACGTATATTAAATATATTATGCGCTGTTCTCTGTGAGTTTGGATGATTTTTCTTCCGAAAATAACTCAGGGAATAAAAATTTAGAAAAATGAAACATTATTTGCATCTTATTCAGTTAAACAAGCTAACGCTCCATAATATGTTCGTGATACCTTAACAAAACTAATGAATAGATTTCTAGACGGTCAGGAAACCATTCTACAAAGTACACTTCAGATTTAAAAACATAACGTTGTTTCCGTTTGTTACGTATAGTTCCGATTTCTGCTCAGTATTATTCAATCCAGACATTTACGATCTCAATTTGTATCAGCATATTACAAATTGATTTGCTTCCTTCACCAGCTTTGTATTTAGAAAACAGTTTTTCCTAACCAATTAAGTAGTGTTTTATAAAACATGGTAGAAAATTGATAGGAAATGTTGATTTTATTAGTTTATGGAAATCTTAGACGTCTTTCTAATCTTTATTTTACTATCTGTTTAGTTGTCTAACCAGGCTTCCAATTCCGTACTGAAAGGCACTTTCAATGCGACAATGACCAATCCATACTCAACGCTAGAGCATATTACGGAGCCACCTACCGTGAGAGTCACGTAAAGCCCGAAGTTGCAGCGTTCAGATCCCGTTGTTTGGTTCCCTCTTGGTCGAATGATGGACATCAGCTAATCTGAGCTTGATTTCTTCTATCCATGTCACTTGAAAATAATGAATAGCTCCATGACCAGTTGTAATCTTTGTCAGGGTATATTGAACGTTTGCAAACTGTATGTGCTACATACAACTATTTTTGTTAGTTTTTATCATTTCACCATTAAAGCATGTCGATGTAAACGACAGCTTTAAGAAATATGCCAAATTTATCCCACTGAGATTATCGTCAGTTCTATTAAATATTTCGTCTTTAGTGAATACTTCCGCAGTTGTTTAGGGATAGTATGTACAGAAACGCTTTTGTATATTCCAGAAAAGAACGGAGAAATGTTCTACCGTACGATGTGATGTTCAAGGTCATTTCACTGCATCTTGTCAAGTGCATACTGCAGTGAAGCATTATTATGTCGCAATAGCAAAAAGCGATTGACTTCGTAAAACAGACGGACAAAACTGAATACACTAATCCAAGTCCAGAAACGACACACCCAGCTGGATACAATGATAAACGAATTGTTACGTGAATGTTTTTCTGCATAAAAAAGGATGATACCAGGTCTGCATTGTTACCGTTCTCATAATCCGTAGTACTCCGGTTACTTTTCAGTTAACGAATATGAATCGTCCCCGCAAAATTGATTTAGGGTCGACAGATCAGCAGATGCCCAGCAGTTGTTCCTGCTGACTGTCTGCCAATTGTTATTCCCTTCACATCCGACTGGATCACATCGTTATGTCCAAGTTTGGTTGTGACTCACATAGGATTGTGTTCCTGGGCGTGATGGCAAAAGTCTGTCTATTTTGGCGATGTAGGTGTTCGAGCGCTCACAAATGAATCCATAAATACGAAATGATACTGACAGTGCATCACACTGTGACATAAAAAAGGGACTGACACATTTGTGAATGGAGTAGATATACAACTGGCAACGAAGACCAGAATTAATCGGGTGATCCATTCTAGTGGCAAAATGAGTTCGAGACATTCCCTGTGTAATAATTAGGTTCTGCTTTGGAATTCTTTATGAGAACTGGATGTTTAGCATTTTCTTAACCTTTTTGAGAAAAATAACAACCACAGAAAAGGTGTCACATCTTTTCTGTTGCTCTTACTCATGTATGTTTATATAATTAGAGCTTGTGACTTAGAAATTTGGGTTGGAACAAGTTAAATTAGTGTATACAGGAATTATCTGGGCAGTCCGCAGATCACTTGTACGCAATTAGTAATTGAACCTCAGAAAGCTGTGTAACTCCTCATGTATAATCAGAAAAATGCAGAGACAGATCATTTTTCTGACTTAAGTTTTCTTTCTTTCGAATACGTCCGTCATAACCGTGGCACTGAATCATACGCATGACAGGTTTTATTTCATGCGAACCCGCCTCGGCTACTGGGTCGTTAATTGGCATGTTGCCATGCTGTTCTCATGGTAATAAACTGGTTTGATTGTTTGTTTCTTTGACGTTTCGGATTTCACTGCATGTTGTTCCGAATTGGCTGTAGGTACACCTGGCGCCAACCGGAGCGCCTTTGACGCTGTCCACTGAACAACGTCTTTCATTTGTGTACGTCACTTGACAATTGAAAGCAAGAGAGCAACAAAATTTTCTATCGGTCTACATCTAAATTATTCAGCGTGCATTTGTATAGCAGCTCAAGCTTCAACGGCAGAAATGTGACTATGACCGTCCCGTGCGGGAATACTTAGTTTTCAGAGAAAAACTATGTCTATTTTCTATTTGGTTATTGAAGTTTGGAAGATTTTTAAACAATAGTCTCTGCATAAAGAGGAAGAATTGGGTTTTAAACGTACTACTGCTTAGGGTGTTGTTGGCTTCAAGGTCTCAAAAGTACTACTTCCCCTTTGACCTTGTAAGACAACAGCCTATATTTCCCGACCTTTTCTTTAAACAATTTTCATAAAAAAGCGTGCGTTAAGGAACCCGCCAATATTGATAGTCTCCAATCAATAGTCGATGATCATGCATTATCCAAGTGTAACCATTAGAGTGTAGAAGTTCAGGAGTAATTAACCAACGGTTATAAAATGCATTATATCAACCATGAAGTACAATTCCATTAATTCAGCGCAATTGATTAATTAATTTCGCAAGATATACTGTGTATTTAAACGACATCATAATGCACACAGTGAAAAAAACGGTTTACCGAAGCGACGTGGTATAATTCACGAGGAGCGATAAGCACGATTGGGATTATATTCTTCACTCAAATCACTAACGTAAAATACCTGCTGGCAGTAATATTGTTATAAACTGAAAGTAATAGTTATTCAAGGTCGTGTGGTCAAATGTTAATATCAAGAAACGAAGAGTTTGTGCTAAACAATACAGATGTATCTTCAACCACAAGTTACACGGTTTTGCATGTGAATAGTATGATTTTAGAGTGGAAAATCGGCATCACCATTTAATTTTAGTTTAAGTACAGCCAAAAAACTTGAAATTTTTTCACGTATTCGTCACGGCACTTTCGGGATATGCAGACACAGTGGAGTAATATTATGAAGGTGAGTAAATTCGTTTACTCTATGACATTACTAGTTGCTACTTATACTTTGACTGCCTCGTAATCGTGAAAAATGGACAGCCAAGCAAGATTTACCGTAGAAGGAATAGAAAAGCAATTGAATATAAAAGACAATAACCATGGTAGCAAATAAAAGTTATCCCAAACAGTTTCTTAAAAGACAGGTGGGATGAGTTATCAGTCAACTTTCAAAGACACAGAGAATGGAAAATCGCTGCTGTTAATCTGTTCAAGGAAGTGTAGCGGATCTAAACGCTATATACAGTTCAAGTGTTAACACGAAATCCAAATAGTGATAAAAAGTGGAAACAACTGACTCACAGTAGTTCGTGAAGGCGCGTCGTTTAGAGTTCCACCACACTGAATGAAGTATCCATGGATACTGCAGTAGATACGATCCGTCGTATAGCTCCCAGGTAACTTTAGAGGTCACAACGAAGATGATTCCGACGACCGATGAGTTTGGAAATGTACTGAAATGAATGTGGATTCCGTTAGCCGTTAACTACCCCAAAAATCTGAGCGCACACGACACTGAACGCAGAGAGAGAACACAGGGTTCGCGACCTTGGAAACCAAGATTTTTTGTATTGATCAATGAATCGACTCACATGATTTAAACGACTGTACATGTGAATTTGTAGAAGGTGAAAAGTGCGAAAAACAACGAGAATTATGCAACGCAAAATTCTGTACAAGACGCTACAGAAGTAACGTCAAAGGCTAGTCGTCGAATCGTGAACAAAGTAGACATCAGGGTGGTTTTCCTGGAATGAACAACATTGCGTAAAATCCTGGTGATTCTTAAGGGTCTAGTGCCTGCCGAAAAAACGAACGACTGTGCGTATAGAATAAAATGCAAATACTGCTCGCACACAAGAACTTTTAACTACAGTAAATGAGTGTCGGATGTGCATTAGAAAAGCAACCTGAAATCAGTTAAGTTACAAATTAACTATCAGGGGTTTTACAGTGGTTAGACACGCGTTAGACACAAACTGTTAAACCAATCTGCAAACTGTCGAAGCAATTGGACAAGGATTTAGAACTAGGCGGGAGCGCTGAGTTACGGTGGTCAGTGAAGTAGCGAATGCCAAACGCGTTTTAAGTAGTATTGACGGGGCTGAACTTTCTGGCCAATGGTGGCCGGTCTTGGATCGATCTAGCTGAATAGCGTTGATTTTCGGATAAGGCGGCAGTCTTTACATAAGGAAATTGTGATAACATCCAATTCCCTCAAAAGCAACTGGCAATTTCTCCAACCCATCGTACAGACTATAACCATCCCGTCTCTGCCTAGACATTCAATGGTTCAGACACGTTGTAATTTTCCGTTAGACCCTAGTATTGACTTCAGACTAAGTATACTTGACCCATGTTCTGTCACCTCATGTTGCCTTTAGTCGCTTACGTTTAGTCTGGTTAAAATACCGTCAGAGTTGCAACTGGCTTATCTGGTCTTAAGAAGCTTCAGTGTCAGGAGTGAAATGTTAACACCAAAACAAGTTACCGAGTGCTCACAAGTTGTTCTGACGGTAGATGAGCTTAATACACAAGTATCCTGTGCGTGAATCCAAACACTCGATAACAAAGTGCTTACACTCTGTAGTCAACCACAAAACCCATCAGTCAGCAAGACTCAGTTTGTGCATCTGCTTATTCTGAAGAAGTGCATCAAAAAAAGCGTCGCCTTTAATCTGGCTGCACGAAATGATCCACCATCCTTGACAAAATTTCGAAACCTTCGAATGTTCCTCAAATTCTGTAGATAAATTAGAGTATTACCCATTTTTAAGTCCAACTGACGGAGGTCAGTGTCAACCGTGGTGGAAAAGAGAACTTTGATGCCAATGATGAAAACTCGTCATGAATGTGACGAAGGGACTATGCACAGTTTGGGATTTACTGCATGTTCCGGTTGTTGTGCACATCAGAGTTGACGTATGACAATAAATATCCATTTAGCATGTTGTCATTGGTGTTTGTTTTCTACAAATCTCAGTGGCTAAGCAATGTAAAACCGCCATTGATTAAGCAACACAATTTATCATTGATCATGTGCCACTGATCTTTTGGTAAAAGTACACTACATCGTTCACGATTCCACCCTGGTGTCACTGCAAAACTCTGGCTCTGCACGAAATGCTATTCATCTGCTTACTAAAGCTCGTATATCTGCTGGTATTTCGGTTAAAAGGGATTGCTGCCAATCTCAAACGATTTCTAAAGTGTTAATATCTAAGTGCTCAGAAATAAGAAGTGTGATATAATAAGACGTTCATCCCAAGAGTTGCTCGTCCTTAATCTCTGTATGCAGTCAAGGTGGAAACAAATCACAAAGCCAGGGTAAGAAAAACTGTGAACAGTATATTTCCAAACTAGTTAAAATAGGTATCCGTTTTTGACTATTCTGGAACCAGCGGTAACAGTCAGTGCCTAAACAGAATGTACAAACAAAAACCCATAAAACTCGCAAGGTAGCAAACCTTGCAAAACCAAATTATTTCTCAGAAAAAATAGTTTTGTTCGTTTCAAGCAAACAATTCTATTGTAGATTTAAACAACACTAAGTAAATGTTCAGATAGACACGCAGGTTGATGTGAACGCATCAATGTACGCTGGGTTTAATACTCCCAGAGTCTAAGGGATGAGTGAACGTAAATACAGATTATGTGTACAGAACAAATAAATCACTACAGAGACACTCGGAAAAGCTACGTTTATCGGGTTGTTACATCTGGAATAATCGCTTAATTTTGTCAGCCCAGCTAAGGAAGGTTGTACATAACTCAACAACCAGTTCTTGTGAAGTCGTTCATCGCCAGTGTTTGTTCCAACTCTGAAAGACTGTCCAGTGAGTCCGAAGTAAGTCAAAGGTTTTTTCGTTTATATGCTGTTTTGGCTTGCTCTTCTTCATCGCTATCCACATGTAAAGACGAAAATAATTGAAAACTCACGCGGGTCTCTAAGCTTCATTAAAATCTCTGTATTAAAATGCACTTTCTTTAATGGCAAAACTCCCGTCTCTAAATAGTTTGGCACTTCCTTCTCCGGTTTGTTGGAACAGTAAACAGCACTCCTTAACTGACTGCTTTTTTTATAAATACGCTGAGTGTTTGGCAACTCAAGGGGTTTTAACACATTGGAGATGCTTCTGTATCCCGGAACGTTTAAGTTTCTCAGTTTACTTGTGTTCGCAACATCTGGTAATCTTTCCAGTTCTCTTTCAATTTATGCCCCTGTGCGTAAGGATTTCGAGAATTAGCTTCATGTACCTTCAAGCGGTGATCTATTGGTTCTATCAAGGGGTGCATAGTTGTTGCCATTATATTCTCCGTCGAAGAAAATATTCTGATTTGACGTTCCGGTTTAGAAATGTGTACTGAAAAATCACATCCAAGCACGCAAGTTGGCAACTAAGTTCTCAGTATCGTGAATGGTTATTTTTGTCTTATATAACTGAATTTGTTGTTCGCGTAAATATTGTTAATTAGCTTACTGCCTAAGCTTATATTGATTTTGTTTTTAATTAATATAACAATGTGCGACATCTGAAAGATTAAACAAACCCTGTCTTGTGAGTTACATCAAATAGACCAAAAGCAGTAAATTCCCGGCTGCCAAAATGTAGATAAATGTGTGAGGTTAGGGATTTTAGTTTGTGTTTGGCTGAACAGATTTGTATCTAGCCAACACCGAAACGTTACTGAGACTTTAGCCCACTGATGTACTTAATCAAAACAGTTAGTACGACCGTGCAAAACTGAGCCGTGTTTCACTCGTAAAATCATCGTCAGTTCATAGTTGTGTGTTATTTTCCATCTGTATCCCGATTTGTTGAGTTTTATTTGTTCTAACAGAATATTTAACTGCCTATCAGCAGTACTGACGACCATATCACTGGTTTGCTTCTAAACCTCATCCAAAATTTAAACCTAGTCCACGTCGATATAGAGAACTTTGTCAAGACTGGTTTATCAAATAAAACAGTCGAGGTATGACAATTCTAGGTGATCTGAATCAGTTAGTGTGATTATCCTTAGTCTGGGTGCACATCTGGACATTTGTCAAAATGGATTACTGTTACTCTCGATTCTTGACATGAATATTTCATCACGTCGTAGCCTACGAAGATGTCGGGTACAAACATCAAAACGCATCAGATTCAGAATAGTCCTATTAAGCTCGGAAGATATGATTTATTGACTTCCGTCGATTTATTTAACCTTCGGAACCATGTGATATTTTTATCGCTATCCTCAGACCAGCTGTTCACAATACGCCAGAACATCTGCACAACCGCACGTAATTTGCTCAGGCAAACACTGATATCATGGTTTAAGAATTAGCGTTGTTGTCATTTTGAAAATACAGCGCTCAATTTGAATTAAGCCAACACATGTAATTCAGATGGAGTATGCGACGTTTGCGGTGTTTGTTCAATTAGTTATATCGAAGCTGTAGTTGGAACTCATTAACCTATTTGTTACTCATCTACAATTTTTTTCTGTAAGTCAGCAAAGGATTGGACCGTCTTGTTAAATGTTACAACGAGTACATTCGTTTATAATAATCTTATGGAAAGCTTTTACAGTGTGTACTCTTCTACGGAGTTTGGTAAGGGCATTAACGACGACTTCTGCTCGACTTAATTCCAGTGCTGTCTATATTGGATTCATGTAGGTTAAAAACATTCAAACCCCACTAATCTAATTGAATCGACTCTTCACACTCTAATCGGTTGAATACCACTTTGGAGGTGACTAATGATTTTTTTCACATTGGGTTGCCTTGGGGTAAAATTAGCTAGTAGCCTAGTAAGTGATATTTACTTAACTGTAATGTAGCCATGTGGCGAAATTACGGAGGAAGAAACACAAGTGACAAGATATCAGCTACCACCGAGGGACATTCCATTTTTTCTTTACGAGGCTGTGGAAAGAATTACAGCTATACAGAGCATGTTTCTCAGCAAAGGTTCTGACCATCTCTTGTTAACAGGCGGAAAGCTGTTTTGTTCCAAGAAAGTAACTGACACCATAGTCCTTTTAACAGAACAACGTCAGCCGACGAAAAACTTTCTTAACCTATCAGCCACAAAGAGACCAGATGCCAAATTAACGTTGTCAATAGAATAGCATGTTCCTGTAATCAGCTATGTGTAGTATTGGGTGAATCAAAGGCATGGTGGTGCCACTTATTTTGTTTGTCAAGGTGAGCAGTTCAATTTCAACAACTGTCATGTGCGCATTCAAAAGTCCGGTGATCTGTACCGCTATATTTTGACGGGGAAGAATAAAGAAATCCGTATGCGACACGTTACTTGATTTTCGTCAGTTTGCTAATATTCTCTGTTGTCTAATACGACTGATCGTCATGACCCTTTCAACGGTCTTCTGTAATCCGCCCAGCTGTGGGTTCATGCTATGGATTGTGATATCCACTGATGTAATCGTTAGCAGAATATCAGCTGGCGTGATCTTTGGCCAGGAATTAATTGGTCCATGGTTAAGTCTAAGTTTTACACAAAAGGTTAAATTCGATGTGTTGACCTATGAAGTTAACGGACGTATACAAAGCAGGTTTGCCTCTGTTTAATTCTGTAGCCTTTGAGTTTAGGAATACAAACACCGAAGTCGCTTAAGGCAAGCCATCGCCTTAATGAACAGCTTTGTATCAGCGCCGCATCGTGAAAACCACCAAAGCGTACTTTTTTCGATCAGCTAGGTCATCACAGCAGCTTGCATACTGACAGAAGCACAACACGTTTACTTGCGTTGACATGAGCACGTGGTGGTATAGTCGTAGTTCACAATAACCTCTAGGCCCTAACAGAAAGGAATAGACGGGAAACGTGACCCTGAGATACAACCATGTGTACCAATTGTTCCAATAATTTTTCACCCGGTTACAACCACTAGTGAATAAAAGTGCGAGTATATCCAAGCCAGATGCTGCACAGCTTGAATAGTCTGTTTGGCAACCGCCTTTATTTGTAACAACCATCAGTAGTATTACTGCTGCGCAAGACTTTTTCTTATCTTTGTGGGAGCCTTTTGGGGAAATTTAATGCACATTTAGGTTACATTCGCTTCGCAGACTGGACACAACTTAAAGTAACTTGTTTACTGCCAAGAAAGTAGAGAGCCGAATTTGGTGACATAGACACCGTCGCCGCCTGAATAAAATAAATGTGATTTAGGAACAATTGAATAAAAATTTCTAAGAGGGTAATAAATTAGTTGGGCTGCGTGTTTGATTACATGTTTGCAAAAATATAAACACATTGATGTTTAGTTGTGAAGTCCAAACAACGCGCTTACTCTTCTTCTGAAATAGAACTGTTTCTCTGTGTTTACTACAATCACTCATCGGTATCAACAACGCAAACGAAATTAGTATCGTTACGTAGATTGATATGAACTCGTGACAGCCACGTGGGCATGAGAATTAGGTAAGTAGATAGTTCCAGTTTATTCGCAGGGTATCAATGAGAAACGAAACTTAACTGATAAAGTCTTTTTTGTACAACTTGCAGCTTCACTCTTATGCAGTTTAGCAAGAGTCGAAAGGGCGGAAGTCAGTAAACACTTCTCAAAGTGAAGACGACCCGGAACTGGAAGCGACAGTGAGAATAGTGTTTATGCATTGTGGGGATACGTGTCATCAAAAACAATGTTGATGTACGACTGCTCAGAATGTTGTTACAAGTCATCAGTTCAAAATAACAGCTGCACTGTTGATAACGTATTTTAATATGCCTCAATCTTAATGGATGCCAATTAACAAGTTTTTGGATTCCACCTATTTGGACGTCACAGTAGACTTCAGGTGCAAACGACAATAGCTAAAAATCATATCTACTTCTTGCGGATAAGCAAAATAGTTACCAGTGGTACCATCTATATAATGGCTTTTGTATAATACTTTTGTTTCGCCTACTTTATCTACCAAAAAACTCCAGTTAGGTGGTAAAAATTATTTCATTAAGCCACATTTTCCAGCACCACCCTAGTGTCTCTTATCAGATGTTAGGTCATTTAGGAGATCTGAGGCTATGAGATGGGTATA